>JABASH010005349.1:0-12270 GCA_019776445.1 Tomocerus maximus | reverse complement strand
ACCATCATAATGAGCAAGCATTTATTTGTGAAAAGGATTTTGACACCATCGAAGAACATGTACCTGTGCAAAAGTGCATGTAACATAATGGCATATGCAGTAGTTTGTTGTGGTGGTGAACAGGGTGGCAAAAGACAGAAAATGATCAGTGACGATGAACCAAAACAAAGATATTCCTCTTGCCCCGTTGACATGAATTTGAAAAGAGCTTTAAGTCAATTTTATTGTCTCACAACTTTACAATATAGTGCACACACTATTATTATGGCTGCAGGTGCAGAATTAATTATCACAATATGATTTCAAACACCTAGATATTATATTTATGTAGCTTTTAAGAGCAATGCATCCAAGGTTAATCCTAATTCCAAGAATGTCAATCATACTAATTATCTGTCTTGTTAGAGATATGCAATGTTTTAAGGTACTCATCAACATCAGTGAAATATATAGGGTCGCCCTCATGGATGCCTTTTCCTGTTTGTGAACTTTCCAATTCGGACTACCATATAATATATACTAGGAAAAAAGAGTATCCAATGTACAAGGATAAGTGTTAAATATCTAAGTTAATGAAAGGGGACCATAATCTTAAAACTTTGAAAGAAGTAGACGTACACTAGTTTCCATCCTTTCTAATATGGCGAGTGTAACTTTATTAAACCCTGTGCATTGTGCATATAATATGTATATTTATTGATTTGGAAGGGTCAAAAGCATGTTGATCGTATTATCTACAATGAACTTCATGAATATAATTCCAGTCATTCTCTTAAATATAAACCAGTTGATACATCTGAAGCCAAAGGGTCTGCACATTTTCAGTCGGCGTCTATGATAGGCAGACAACGGCACATTTCTCCATTTGTTTTGAAAATCTTTGGAATTTTCAAAAATATTTCCCATTCGAGGAAAGCCAAACATTTCAAAACAGAACAGACCGATAGTGATTGCAGGGTTATACATGTAGACAGACATGGGAAGGTGATTGTGCTGAGTAGCAGAGTTATAAGAAGTGAGTATGTGCTGAATGGCCAGACCGAGTAGCATGAAGGGTACGAAAGTAAATATAATTCCATTCATCTCTCTGATCAACAAGTTCAAACAAAAGTAAATGTGAACTGCATGTCCACAAGATTTTAATTTTGGGTTGTCAGGGCCAAGGAGTTGCAGAAATGTATTGAAGTATTTACATATAAGCAGCCACAAAATAGCCAGGATGTACAAAAAGGTGACAACATTTGCAGCTATAAAAAGCACATATAATGCAGTAAACATTTTAACGGAAATGGAAGAGGCGAAATCCTCATCGAAACTTTCAACCAGAAATCTGTATCCAGGGTCTGACGTACTGCCAATTAGACATTGGTGTGCTATAGTGAGGCATGCGACTGATGCAAGGGTCATGGCCGTGAAGACGACTATTTTCGGCCATTGAGATGCGAGGAATCCTTTTTTGACTTTTCTCTGGGGCTGAGTGCTCTCTAAAGCTATGAAAATTATTTTGATAATCAAATCATCCAGTCAAAGAATTTTGATTAATACAATATTACTAATGAGTACCATAAATTACCTGCAAGATATCGAAAGAGGAACAAGGCTTTCCTCGCAATCAAAAACATGTCATTCCCATTTATCAACAACACCAATTGAAAGAAGAAGTAATTTAAGACGAAGGAGTAGGACATGATATAGATCACAATTTCATGCCGTTGAAAATTTGGATCTGGGGAGAACAATTCCTTGAGAAGTCGAAATGCACCGTAACAGAGAAGTACAGCGGATGATTCAATCGCAACTATCCACGCAAAGTACCGAAATCTGCTTTTGGTGAATGATATCGACACGGATTTTCTATCCCAATGAATTACATTCGTGAAAGCACATTGAGACAGGAAGAATAACCAATCAATGGCATCAAAATGCTTCTCATAGCGTTTGTCAATCTCCCTGCAAAGGGTACTGTACAAATTCAGTGATTCCTCCATGAATTATAGGTTCAATTTTTTGGTAAACTTTATAGTACTGTAAATAATTACACAAGGGACAAACGGCAGAGTTCGCAGATAGTTGGGTGAAGTTGTGTTTGGTACAAAAGTATATGAGGAACAAATGACAAAATAGGACAAATTCCAATGGATGTAAATCTCTAATGGTGTATCCTATAGTAAAAGTGCTAACCCAAATAAATATTTATCCTTTTATTTAATTCAAATAGTCTAAATTATGCACACATTTATTGTATTATTTACAAGGGACACGAGCTTAATAATGCTGGAATTATCAACATTAACTAGCATAAGGTCGTTTTCCATTTTCTTCATAGACAAAGCTTTATTTAGAGAGAATATTAGAACTGAAGTATTGGACATTGGACTGTCTTTTGTAAAATCATATGATGGCCTCTAAAACACAGTCCCCGCCCACGATGACGTAGTTAGGGTATAAACGATTTTGAATGGCTCCCAACCTTCCTAACCAGCCAACAATAATCCCAGAATCAGCTTCAGAAAAAATATGTTTCTTCGATAATATTAGTCTGTTTCAGGCTTAATCCTTCATATATGGATTTTCTTGAAGCAAAAATCCTTATCTTGTAATACGATATTATAATTTACCACGGTTTTCTTGACAATATTGTTTTTCTCCGAAGTTCATGGAATAGATCATAAATTAAATCTATATGACAATCACTCCTCTGTTTGTAAGGTATGGATATTATTAATCATAGACATAGATAACAGTGGCTAAAAACTTGTCGTATACGATTAGACTACCGCTTTACGGCTATTTATCTTTTAAATAAATCTGCCGGAGTTATCAACGTTAACAAGCATAAGGTCGTTTTCCATTTTCTTGAAGAGAAAATCCTAATCTTGTAATAAGATAATAAGATATTATTATAATTTACCACGGTTTTCTTGACAATAAAGCTTTTCTATACGAAGTTCAGAGTTCAGCCAACGAATTGATATGGGTTATGGATACGTAATACGTACACAGTCAACCGTTTTAGTTTCATAGGCCAATGACTTGCTAAAACAGACCGTATAATGGAAAATAAGCAAACTGTCGCATTACATAATTATAAATTATAATAGCACTTCGTCTCCTATCACCCCGTGCTTACCAAGTCGTTTTAAGTCGTCGTCTTCCCCTACATGCAAATTAAAATAAACCGCGGGTGTTGCAATGTGGTTCTAACATTTATATTCTGGCAATCCATTTAATTTTGAATTTATATCCCCTGTTTTTCTCTAATGAAATTGGAAATGGAATTCCCAAACTATTTTCTCGAGTTTACTAAAAGAAGCCAACGCACTGATAAATTCCCTAGTGACTCCAATTACAATAAATTACTGTCGATAATAAAACTACAAAAAGGAGAAATCATGGAAGGACTAACTGTTGACAAGAAAAAAAGAGTTCGAAGAGAATTTAAGATTGATATTGAAAATGGATTGGAATATTTAGCAAGTGTACGAAGTGGCAAAAAGATTTTGAAGCATAGCCAGTTTTTTACAGAGATGATGTTCCATCATGACAATTCAGGTTAGCAATGGTTGTTGCCCTCGTTTCTAAATATTACTTACATGCTTTGCAATATTTTAATGCAATAATAAAAACTTATGGTTACAGGACATTCTGGCCGTGATATCACATATAAAAAATTGCATGCAGTTTTCGAAAATGTCCCAATAAAGTTAGTGTCCTCCTACATAGCCCTTTGTGGTGCTTGCAGTAATCGGCGCTATAAACGCACTGATGGACAACCCCCCATGGACAGGTTACAAATAGATTTTGATACGGATTATCGGTTGGGACAGTCAAAAATGTGTCCTGTTAACCAAAAGAAACAGAGTGACCAATACCAGGCAAATCTAAAGACTCCTGATTCATTGCTGATACCTAAGGTAGATAATAGAAATTGCAAATTCAAAAATGATATCAACCTGGTATTCTGGTATTGATAATGTTTTTATTTTAGATTGACCGAAATGAATTCGACGATACTCTAGGGACGACAGAATACATAAAACATTATTCTAGTAGCAGTTCAACGATTTGTGGTAATTGTAACAATGCTGCAGAAAATAGAATGGTGTCAACAATAACAATTGAAGACGACTACAGTATTATGAATACCGATGTTACAGTTTGGGATGCTATTGTTTACATATATGGAGTATCGTGGAAAGAGGTTCAAGATTTTTACAAACAGTATTCAAATAAATCGACGAGTGTTCGAATAGACTCGACTGTGAATCTCTGTGATACTTGCATGCCACTTTTATCTGAAAACTACAAAACTCATAAGAAATTTAACGAAGCCAGTAATTCTGTGTCTATCATTCAACGATTTGCAGAATTTTGTAAGCGGGGATCATCATCTGTTAAACACAAAGTTGAATCTGACATTTCTTGCAGCTCCTCAGCGGATATTAGACCAGAGAATCATGGCCACGTTGATAATCTGTTTGATGATTTCAATTTTGATGATGGAAACTATACGGAATCTTTCATTGAGGAGGATAACCTTGGCGAGCAGAAACATGAACCAAGTACGGATTCTGTGCGGACAGAAAACGAAATAAATGTCAATGTCGCTCACGAAAGTTGTGTTACAAAAGGGTCGTTAAAAGCTAAAGCCTATGTTAAGCTTCAAAAACTTTCTGAAGAAGATTACAGAAAATTTCCTGGGGTTTTATCAAATTTTTCTGAAGCAAACAATAATAGTAAGAAAATTTGCAATTTAATTTAATAACAATTCTTAAACTACAATGTTCTAAAACGGTTTACCAAAAATAGTTTTATTATTTGATGTATTGCCAAAGAATCCATGAAATTTTATTCCTGCCTCCCCACGATTGTTTGATTTTTTTGAATAGGGCAATTTAATTGGCTGTAAGGCGTTTAATAGATTTTTTACAGGATAAATTTTTATTCAGTTTATAAATATATGGATATGGTTCAATGGAACCAATACCAATTTCTTATAGAATTCAACATGTAGCAATTACAAAGAATTTATAATACAAAATTGGATTGGATTACAATTTTCAAAGCGTCACTTTTAGTTATGATTTTATGATATAGAAAAATCTTATGATTTATATAATGTTATAAACCATTTTAAAAGATTTTTCCGGTTGAATTCTATAGGGAATTTGTCTAATTGAACCAAAGTTAATTGAAAGTTTTATATTCACCATGAGTTTTGATAAATACAAACCCAGTGTGTTTTAATTTTAAACCAAATCGAGTTTCAATCGAAAGTATTCAGTTAAACTGGTTACACATACACTAAAGCTTCAATTCACCAAATGTACTTTTCCTTATAATAGAATCTGGTTTTGATTTGGATTATCAACCAGAAGATGATGTTGTACCAAAAAGGGCTAAAAGACAGAAGCTATCCGTTGAACGCAAGTCAAGTTTGGCAAAGAAAACACACAAGAAAAATCCGCATAAGGAAGATCAAAGGTTAACCAGATATTCATTAGCTTAATATAAAAAATGTTTAGCTTAATGTCAATCCCCGTTCGTAATAATGTATTTTGACAAAGCCGGTTGTAAAACAAATTGTATGTGATGTTTCATTTACTACTATACTGTGTAAGCTTAATATCTATTTGTTTAGTAGTTAAAAGTATTTTAAATTCCTATTTATTTGTTAAATCTATTTAGCCTTTCAGATAAGCTGGATGTTGAGATGGACGATGCTTTAAAATCTTCGGAAATGCCGGAAAAGCAAAAGGGAGGAGAAAATAGCAAGAAATCCGAAGAAAGTTGTGATAGCAAGACAATCTATCAATGTGATAAATGTGAGAAGACGTTCATATTAAAAAATTCATTTCAGCATCACCAAAAAACTCATAATGACAACCCTTCGTATTACAACTGCAAAATCTGCGGGCGATCTTATCGCCAAAGCAGCTACGGTGCATTCAGAGATCACGTTCTGTCCCACTCGGGAGAAAAGCGGTTTGAATGTCGGACTTGTAAAGCACGATTCAAAACAAGACCTCAATTGTATTCTCATAAATTAGTGCACCTTAAAGAATTTAATTTCTCCTGTGAACAGTGCGGGAAATGTTTTAAACTTCTTGGCCAACTAAATGGTCACCAAAAGACTCACACAAATGAAGAACACATTTGTACAGACTGCAATAGATGTTTCAGAAGCAAAGAATATTTAAAAAAGCATCGTCAACGAGTACATTCCGGACAGAAATTCATCTGTGAAGAATGCGGGAGCACATTTAGTACGAGATACCGGTTGACTTTCCACGCTAAACACAAACACAGAAAGGAATTGATCTACGAATGTGAAATATGTGGCAAGCATCTTTCGTGTGATATCAGATTGAAAACTCACATGTGGACACACACCGGGGAAAAACCTCTAGTATGCAAAGTTGAGGGATGTGATTCTAAATTCAGCAATCAAGACGCTTTTGATGCTCATGTCCGATCTCATAGTGGACTCAAATTTGAATGTACTGTCTGTGGAAAGAAATTCGATAGAAAACAATACCGTAAGTTTTTCATTCTTTACTATTGAAAAAAAAACTATCAAGACCTCATAAAGTATTCAAATTTTATGTACCCGAACTCTACATTTTTGACTGAACATTTTTTATATTTTTTAGTAAGATGGCACTTTCGGATCCACACTGGAGAAAAACCGAAGAAAAGAATTGCAAAATTAAAAACTGGAAATGAAACAGATTTAGGACAAATACTAAATCCAGCTGTAACTCTTTCTGATTTAAATACTTCCTCAGGCTACAATGATCTCACAAATGGATCATTTATTGGTCATAGAAACTGCTAAAATAAATTATTAACCTTTTTTGTGTGATTGTGAGTAAAATAGTCTGAACAATTACGTTAAGTTACAAATTAATTTAATTAATAATGTTTTATAACTAATCGAGCAACTATCTTAAAATATTTCTAAGTCAAATGCCTATCTATTGGCAAAATATATTTTACAATTCAGTGACAAAATGTGATCTAACAAAATTTTAATTTGGAATCACCCAATCCAATAATGGTGCAAGTAAGAAGTAAGACAATAATGCGTTTATTCCGTTTGTAAATGAAATTTTAGACTTCTACTTTTGTTAAACATACCGTACAAATGATCATATCTGTGGAAAATCTGTATGAATTATTTGTAATATGGATTATGGATGGATTAAAATGACATCTATTACAGTATGTCAATAACAATTTTCTGTATGTTATTTTAAAATGAATATTAATAATCATACTTTCCCCATCGGTTTTTTCCAGAGACCAAGTTGGGTTTTCAGACAAGGGTTGCCAAGCCCGAAGGAGAATTTTGGTTGCTCATAATCGAAATAGGAAAGCTTGTTCAAAATTGGTATTTTCACGCATCATTCGTCCGCACTGTCCCCTCAGTGATCGCTAATGAACCATTATTGCTTACAAAGTAATCATTAATCATAGCTGATAGATTATTTATGCTTACTTAACTCAGGCTCTGATAAGAGTTTTTTGTCACTTGACTTGACCTTAGAATGTATTTGTCAATAACGTCGCATCGTCTCTAAGTATCAACTCTCCATTCATCGAGAATGCATGGAGAAAAACAGTCAAATGGTATCTTTTGAATCAATTTTATCATTGCTTTACTGAGAGGTGATACTTAGCAACGGTGCTGACGCTGTGGACCGAAGATGGGCACCGACAGAAGCGATGGAAGTGCGTTTTTGTTCTAACAATTCCTCCGGAGGATAACTATCCTATAAGTATTCTGTCAACTATGGTTTATAAATGCTTTACAACAAAATTCTAATACTATGGTTAATTTGTCGTCATGTTCAAAGATATCAAAATTAAATTTCGTTGCGTTTAATTCTCTAATTGATCACAATTTGAGTACCCTGTAATAAATTAGTTTTAGTATTGTATTTAAAAATCTATTATGCGGGTCTTTAATAAAATACTAGCATTAAAACATTAAAATTTGGAAAAAAAGTAAAAAAACCTACATTAATTACTAATTAATTGCCATTAATCATTAATTAATAATCTCTGCCGTTCTATGATGAGCTGATAAAATTGAGATGTTGCTAAGTTAGCGGGTGGATTTCGGGTAAAGTATGCAAGGCGACTTGATAATGCATGTGCAGTGCACGCAGTCCAGTTGCAGTTGGTCATGCAGTTTGTATGGCGGGGAAGAGCTAAAGGACGCGCAAGGGTTGGAAGGGGGACCACCGCGTAATAGGCGACCGGCAAATACATTTGTCAAATCAGTAGTTATTGACTTGGTTGTTCGTTGTCAGTCTTCAACCTTCGACGCACTCGCACGCAGCTGATTCGAGTTCCAAATTCAACTTTGATTCTGCCATTGAAACCAAAACTAAATTTCTCAGTTTTAGACTCAAATTTTGAGGTGAGTAAACTTATTTTATCCTTTTTATTGTTTTGACATTGTTTTATCACCGAAAGATCTAAAAATGGACTAATCTATTTGTATTGTACTATTGAACACATTTTGTATTTGGCTACCAGCATTTCTAGTGACCAGCAATATCAAATGCTGTGCCCAAGCGATCGCCAGAGTATTATTATGCGTTGTTCCGTAGAAAGTACAATTCGGACATTGCATTAGCATTATTAGTTCTAAATTGAGACAGTTAAACTTAAAACCAGCCATTTTTGTCTATCTTGTCACTTGATACAAAATTTTGTTTGTTGAACAGCACATTTGAGGAAGTGCTTCAACAAAATATGTAATTGGTATTCGTAGTAATTATCCGTTATTTAATTCTTTCATTTTTCATATTTCAAACCTAAATTTAGTAGCCGAATGTGAAATTAGGCATGTGACACGTTTACTGTCACAAATGAAGGGATTTCGTTAATTTAATTACTCATTAATTGCGTCAAATTTCAAAATTTTATTTTAAACATCTTTAATAACATTTGATCAGTTAAACCTAGTTCATCATTGCACCATTTCAACTTTTACATCAAAGGTTATTGATCCGAGAAAGCATGATGTATGTTTCGGGGTGCATGACCACCCCCTCCCCCACCCAATAAAATCTTCTAAAAATATTTATTTCTAAAACTATTCCTGGCCTACATAAATAATGGCCTTGACCCACTCCGTTTTAGTTTGTCATGTGTGCACTTATGACTTTTCGGTGGTGTGTCCTACCAAAGATGCACTTTATCATTTCGATAAACTACATAGTTTTAAAATTTACTGCCATCTTCCAAATTATATTTTTAAATCCAACGTTAGACAGTTAAATACCTAGCGTCGGTTATTTTTTGGTCAATTTTATCTAATCAATTCGAAAGAGTTGTATTAATTTAATTCATTGTAATTATACGGTTCTAAAGTCATAAAATTATGTTTATTCATCTGTTTTTAACTGCCGTTTGGCCTTTTTTGTAGTTGATTGTCGTATTTAAAAAATGAATTTACTAAATATCTAAGCAAATCTCTTGCAAAACCAATCATATCCTCTCATTCTTCATTTCAACATCATTTTGTTGCTTTGAGATGTCATAGTTTGACATACACGTGCTTGGAACTGATTAAATTAAGTGGTGGCGCAATGTGGAGACTATAATTTATTCAGTTGGCAAAATACAAATCAATAGACCGCAATCCCATAGTTGTTGTGACATTTTAGCATTATAGCTACCGACTAAAGGGCATACTATAGTCTCTTAGTTAAATCGGAAATGCAGAGAGCGATCGATTTTAGGCGAACCAACTATTAGGTTCTTGTTTTAATAAAATTAGTTTAAATGTGCGTTCCTACTAAATATGATTAGGTGGCACTAACATTATACTTTGTGATTTAGGTTGTTGTACAGCAGTCAAAGGCAATTCATTTCCGTCTAAATTGCAAACATCTGTTTATAATTGTGTATCCCAATTTGTTTTACAGCTATTATTGTAGGAGAGGTGACTGAACAGTGAGTGAAGTCAAACAATGCTGCATTGCACTTTATGGAGGTCTTAGGCCAGTCAGTCACCTTTTGTTCCTAAGTCAATTTTTTGCAGTTTTCACGCTAATTGAGAATATACTAATTATTGACGAGTGTAATAATACTATTCAGTTCATTATAATATCCTACAAATTGCTAATGTTATTTATTTATTTCATGTAGAAGTTCTAAAGACCCTTGTACGACTCTAGAATGGACGGCGATGGATCAGCAATGGGAGCGGGAGATGACTCTCAACCTAAAACCTTATACGTTGGCAATTTGGACGTTCAAATGACTGAGGAATTTTTGATAGTACTCTTCTCCCAAATAGGCAAGTAGTAACGTAATTTTCCACATATTACACATGTATGTATTTTAATTTAACCATATGCCTGTTTAATTAAACTATGTAATACAAGTTTTAATTTTTATCTGCAATATTTCCGGGTTTGCATTCTGATAGCATTGATGATGCCACAATCACAATTTTAATTATTAACATTTTAATTACTCCTCTACTATGAGTTTTTGTGAGCTATCAAAAGCACGCAATCCATTTGAAACAAAATTCACGTTGGCGACGTGTCTATCTACTCAGCTAAAACTTAAAAGATGATATTTGCTACGTATTATGTCATCAAATATGTTAAAAGTACACTGAGTCAGATCCATAATTACAATAATACAAAAAAGGCCAAAAAATGTTCATATTATAATAACCAAACTTGAATTTTTGGTAATTTAGCTTGGCCCAACGTGGCTTTGCCCGCTTTGCTACAATAAAATGTCAATTATTGTAGCAAAGTGTTTATATATTTAACAACAAAACGTATACAACCACAAAATGTTAACTGATGTTAACATAATATTCATCAATATTAATAAAACTTAGTTTAGTAACTAGGTTGATCAACAGGAAAGCTAATTTAATGTATTTTTTATTTGTTGATTTAAATAGGGACTATAAAAGGGTGTAAAATAATCCACGAGCTGAATGGGGATCCGTACGCGTTTATTGAATTCTGGGAGCATCAAGCTGCAGCTGCTGCGTTGTGTGCGATGAACAAGCGGAGTTGTTTCGGGAAGGAGATGAAGATAAACTGGGCGACTTCTCCGAATAGTCAGGCAAAACCTGACACTAGTAAACACTACCACATTTTTGTAGGAGACCTCAGCTCGGAAATAGAAACTCAGAGCCTGCGGGAAGCGTTTGCACCTTTCGGGGAGATCTCGGATTGCCGGGTAGTCCAAGACCCGCAAACTCTGAAGTCGAAAGGATATGGATTTGTATCTTTCGTGAAAAAGGCAGAGGCTGAGTCTGCGATTGCAGCGATGAACGGTCAGTGGCTGGGAAATCGGAGTATCAGAACGAACTGGGCGACCAGGAAGCCGCCTCCACCGAAGAGCGAGGCTGGAAACTCCAAGCAATTGACTTTCGACGGAGTTTACGGTCAGGCAAGCGCGACCAACTCGTCGGTCTACTGTGGAGGGATTGCCAACGGCCTGTGCGAAGAATTAATGCAAAAGACTTTCTCTCCGTTTGGCCAGATCCAGGAGATTCGGGTCTTCAAGGACAAAGGTTATGCTTTCATCAGGTTCGCTACTAAAGAAGCAGCGGCTCATGCTATCGTCGCTGTGCACAACACCGAGATTAACGAGCAAACCGTGAAATGCTCTTGGGGAAAGGAGGCAGGAGACCCTGCGAACTTGACCAGTCAAGTTCCTGCCGTCCATCATCAACAACAGCATCAACAACATCAGCAGTTCCAGCATCAACAACAACAATACGGCTACGGCTACGGAAATTTCGCAAATCCACAGTACCCTTACTATTATTAAATTTCAGTATGCTTCCAAATGATTAAAATCTAACACTATTTTTCATTTTGTATGTCGTATTGTGAATATGATGGATAACTTTTACTCGTTATGTCAATAAATCATACAAGAACCATGCTACATTTTTCTGGAATTTTTACGATTCCCCTAAAGTATAACTGAAATGCACTACTTGATATTAAAATCCAGCAAACTTTGATTTGAATTATTGCTAAAACAATCTTAATGTATACTACTTAAAAAATTAGGTTCCAATATTCGATTTAATAATTCAAAACTCGTATTTCAAATATGGAAACACGAATTCTTGCATTAAATGCCAATAATATGTTGCTTATAGGAAAATTTTGTTTATCTGGTTTATGAGGAATTTATTCTTTTTAATTAATTTGCACTCATTCAGACAATTTCCTCCTAGGTTATGTACATATTTTGCATTTAAAT
>JABASH010005348.1:0-12271 GCA_019776445.1 Tomocerus maximus | reverse complement strand
ACTTCAATGGCAGATCCAACACCGTAAAAGCGGACATGGATGACAGTTGGCCAACTTTGTAGGTTAACATTCCGCCAACTTAAATACGACACTAAATTTCTGATTGGGTTGCGCCTGTTGCCATGCAACACAATACCTATACTGACGCTAGCTAATTGATAGAAGACGTAATGAATATACAATTTATAGGACATCTGGATGGTCGAATGTGAGTTTTTATCGGGAATCAGCCACGCCTTTAGATTAAGCGATAGCATACACTCGTTGAGACGATAATAACTACATGCGTTGTCATTTTGTTATGGGTAGTTTGGGTATTAAATCTATATTTAGATCACTGATGCGATGAGCTGCTATCTCTTTCAGTATCGCTGATAGCAATTTAATGTACTGCTTTTAAGTATTTTATTAATGTCGAGAAATATTTTATTGATTATAAATTAAATAAATTATTACGGTTTAAATAAATATTATCAAATCTCATAATTTCAGTTTTGATCTCAATCTGTTGGACCAAATATTTATTCATATGAATAATAATGCCATTAAAGATAGCAAAAAGCTTTCTATTAATAAAATAAAAGCATTTAGATAATTTTTTAGAAAAGGTTTAGTGGTATACGGAAATATATTAAAAATTCGGAGCATTTCTCATAGTCTTGTGTGTTTTAAATCCCATTATTGATACACAAATTAAATAATGATGAACGCTCGAAAATAATTTGTCTCCCAGAATTTGATTGTTTTAATTGTGCTCCAATTCAATGAAATTTCCAAGAGCATTAGCCTTTTTCTAAATAACAGATAGTTCATAAAATGTACCAATTTAATCGGCTTGAAAAATTTAAGTATACGAAACTCTTTTACTTTTACAAAATACCTGATCTGTGATATATTGTTTTCTTATAAGCCAAGTTTGAACTCCCAAAAGTAGTCCAACTAGAATAGTCACTACAATAAGCACCGAAAGAATGTACTTGTCCTTTACATTAAGACTTTTCAAAGCATCAGCGAAAAAATCTGTGGTGTTTGAAGTCGTCCGAGAGGCATTTGCTTCATTCAAGCATTTCAAATCAAAGTCTGACTCTGAATTACAGGAAATAAATTTTTTAAATTGTTATTTGGTTTTTACTACAAATTACTTTATGTAAATTACTTACCTTGGCTGGGATACAAATACAAACTTTCGTACTGGATACTAGACCCGTTATCTAAATATGATTTCCTTACCTCCAGCATTGAAAGAGACTAAAACTTTTTTCTGTGGATTAGTCTCATTGGCTAATGAGCAGATGTATTGGGATTTTTTGGTCATCATAGACGTTTTAATTAAAAATCCCTTTCTCGGATTGTACTTGACGTAATCCTTACCAGCTAACAATTTTTTGAATTCTCCCTGCAAAAGCACCGAGTAGAATTAAAAAACATATTTTGGCTTTACATTAGATCACAATTTTAATTGACTTGCCTTGTTATTCGAAAAAATTTCGACCAGAGCTGAGGGGCGATTCACTTTACAAGGAATTGTATTTACATCTTCATCAGGATAGAAATTCGCAAAAATCTGTTTGCCTTCCTTTAATAAATGGGCATCATCTGAGCTCCAAAAATAAATTAAAGGTTAAATGATTATGTCCCCAAGATCTTTCTCATACAATGCTAATTGATAATCTAATGTATATTACCATAATGAAGTTAAAATAATATTATGAGGATTATCTTAACTCACCTCTGTCTTCTGGATTTGGGTATATGTAAAGTGATGTGTTAATGGAATGATTCGCTTGACTAGAGCAAATAAACTCTCCTTCACGGCCGGCATATCTCCTATGGTAAGCATTAATTTCAATTTTGATTTCGAAGCATGGAGATAATTTTGAATTGTCAGCTGGCATTTCCTCAGCATGAATAGAAATTTCCTTCCGTATTCCGTACCAAACAAACATCATTATTACTAATGACCACTAGCTACTTAGCTATTAATTAAATACTTAACTGTATACTACTGACAAGAAAGATATAAGGAATATTTATTAATACTTTGCAATACGCAGACGCACTACTATTTATTTTTGCTGACTATTTTCTACAATATTTCTTCTCCGAAATATTAACAATTCGGTGGAGATTAAAATTACATAGTCATAATAATATTTATAGATAAATATTGTACCTGTGACTGCCAATCTCCATGCCATTGAATAGGGAATGTCGCTCGACAGAATAGAATAATTGTCAGATCTTCGGTTTCTAAAGACAATTCAGCATTGGATACGTCGTGCATTTTTAAATAATGCTGCCTCCCTTTGTCCGGGTGAATTCTTTTCAAAATAATCACCGGCTCAGTTTTAGATTCATCACATCTATATAAACAATAAAAACTCTGTTCAAATATTTTGGTATTTAAATATATAAACTTCGATTCATTAAAACTATAATTATAAAGGGAATTGATTTTTCCGCAAAAGAATTTAAGTGTGATTATATCTTCGCTTTATTTTGAACTACCAACTATATATGGAATTTTAAAGGGCAAAATTTACATAGGTACCAACCTCTTCGATTCTTCCCAGATTTTATATTCTGCTTCTAGAAAAAAAAGTTAATCATGACTTAGTCAATTAAATATACCCAGTGTCCCAATTAAAATTTTGTTAAATACAACACCGCAATTAGTATTTTCAATAATACTAATGAATTAATATCTACAGAATAATATTATTACATATTAATAGTTTTCAAAGTGTATAGGTACCAAATTATTTTCACCAAATAAACGAAACGATGAAATGATAATGAAACTAACCAATCTTAGGCTGCTCTCCGTGCATTTCAACAGTTTTCCATTCGGTCGAATTCCACAACGGAGCAAAACAAGTAATCGATTTTATTTCTGGTGTCATCACAATCGCAGCTTTAGTAAATATTCCCCAATCGTTGAAAGACTCAGTAAAGTCTATAAATGCAAAAATGGAAGACAACATGATATACTCCAGTTCTGTTTCTATATTGGTAATAAATATTTGACTTGTGGCAGATGGCAGATATACAGACATTTGGAATTTTTAGCATTGAAAAGAAATGACAAACTATGGAACCCTTGCCCAAGGGCGTAGCTAGACCGGCCACCTAGAGGGGCTTAACTTTGGAAAACGTTTTAAAATCGATGAAATTCTATCCTTTTTCTATCTTTTTTAATCAAAAGTTTCCTCTTTTTCTGAATTTTTTTTATATAGATCTCCATGTATTAATCACATTTCCAGAGTTCAGTTTTAGCCTGCTATTTTAACATTTAGCCACCCACCCGGGTAAAGGGGACAAAGTGGGTAGTGGGCAAACGGGGTAAAACTACCAAAAATTTAAAAAAATTGCATAAAATTTGCATCTTTTAGTGTATTTTTTAGCCCCATTTTAACTTTTGCCCACTAGCCATCTCTGTCAATTTAGCCGCCTTAGCCACTTTTGCCCCCTAGCCGCTACCCACCGGGTTAATGTTTATGGGGCTTTAAAAATGGTAACTAAGTCAGTAAAATAAAGTCTTTTAGGCAAGGGTACAATCGGCAGTTCCGAAAGTACTCGGGGCATTAAAATCAAGTACGAAAGGCTGCTAAACGAGTACTATTGGCTGAAATGACAGAAATGAATTGTGTTTGGTCAAAATGACTTTATGACCCATTGGTAAGCATTTAATCTGAAGACTTAAGGCTTTGCCTACGTCTTGAGCATACAGGAAAATGCATTTGAACTCATGACGTAGTGCGATACATAGATAGCTAGCTATCTACTTTACATCAGAAAAAAATTAAGTCGTGAAACTAAGGACGAAATAATCAAGATACTTCAAGGGGGAATACAAAGACTGAAACAAATTTTAAGAGAATTGGAAGGTAGTGAGATCCCTATGCCGAGGCTGGATCAGTTAAAAAATTTCCTAAAAGGACACAGAAAAAATACTGGTGGAAATATGATTTATACGAGTCAAGTGGAACCTTACTGTGTGGACCACAAGCCTTAAATTATGGATTATTTTATTTAAATTTGACTAAACACAATTTATTTTTGTCATTTCAGCCAATAGTACTCGTTTTACAGCCTTTCGTACTTGATTTTAATGCCCCGAGTACTTTCGGAACTGCCGATTGTACCTTGCCTAAAAGACTTTATTTTACTGACATAGTTACCTTTTTTAAAGCCCCATAAATCACTACCCCTACCCACCGGCTAGCGGAACTCTGCACATATCCTTTAAAAAAAAGACCCGTATGTCCAAAATCATTAGATATAGAGTACCATCAATATTATTAAAAATTTCAGGGTTACAAATAAATGAAGAATTATTTAAGGCAAGTACAGCATGCCTCAAAACATCAAGCCTTAAATTGAATTTACGTCACTCTTATCATGATTATGGTTAATGACCCTAAGGTCTAAAAACGCTATAATATATGGTTTTATGGATTTATTTTCATCGTCATAAACCACACTAACACGAAGTATATTCCAAATATTATCACAGAAAATTAGCGTGATTATACAAAATGATTTACAAAACACTCACTAGGCCTTTTTGTTACAGAACATGGGCCCTGTGATCGGCTCGTAATATAATAAGATATAACTCTGTTCAAAATGTTTTTAAAAAATTACATACTAATGTCAATGTAAGTAATACCAAAAATAATTGTAGCCTAACTAAATATCTATAAAATACAATGTTTATTAATGTCTCTCTCCCTCTCCAAAAAATTGAAGTAACATTTTCACAAAATTTTATTACCTTCTTTGATTGCATGTTTGGTTCCATTTTTCATCTGAATGGCTAATCTCATAGGAGACGAAAAATAATACCGTGAAGCAGAACACAAAATAATTGAAGGAAGTTCTGTTATGTCAGTGTCCCCTATAAAATGATCACGAAATTTTGAGCCATCCTGTTTAGAAACATCGATTTGCAAGTTGGCAGTCAGATTGAGACGTTTAGGATTCATTTCTAGAGCAAATAGTACTAAATGGTAACTGTTGTCTTCAGATATATTTAATATTTAAATAGCCATGAATCAAATTCTTGTAATAGTTATTAAATAAATAATACTCAATAATCATAATATGAGCAGTTTAGATTTCGGTGAAACGGTCAAACTGTTACAACTAAATATTACTGGTAATGTGGTAATGCTTGGTACCTTTATCCAATGGCAATATTAAGCTAGGCATTACCGATAAGCTCATTCTATCAACCGCAGTAACTATCATACTTATAATATATAAGCATATTTGGAATATAAAACCTTACCATAACCATTCAATGTTGATATGGCAGTGGTTACAGTTGTAAAATTTTCCACAGTACAGAAAATGGCGGAAGTGGTATACTTCATATTATAGACAGAAAAGGAATTGCCGGACACAGCATAAGAGCGATCTCTAGGATAATATGTAGCAATTTCAAAATTTCCTAGCTTAACAGCGATAAGAAACAAAAAACATTATTTAGTAAAACATGCATAGAAAAATATTCTAATTGAAAATAAAATCTCTAACTTTTACAAAGTAAGATTTATAACGTACTTTATTAAAATATCTTTCAACTAAATTCAACTTAGTTGGCCCTTCACAAGAATTATATTTAATGCTTGGAGGTTTCCATAAGCCAGTGCATTCCAGTGTTGGTGTGATGTCTTCTTCTTGATGTTTTAGTGCCTCCATTTCTGAAATGCATAAGTATACTTCTTTCGTTCAATATTCAATTACTTTGGTATTAGACTTTATTACAAATTGTTTCGAAATTTTTGTTTTTAAAATATGTTTACCATACCGTAACGGTTGAACACAGCAGTACAATTGCAAATATTTCTGAAGTCATAGTTCCAGTAGTGCAGCACATTCTTAGATTTGGCTACAACACAATTTATTATTCCTTTTTTAACCCTGGACAATGCATCTGCTGCTTGAAATACATATCTAACACTGTGTTTAAAAGATTGATTTTTTTGGGTTGAGTTGTCAATGACTTTTAGTCCACCACCGTTTGTTTCAGGCCATTCCAAAATAATTTCTTCGTCGAATTCACAAATAACTGTGAATGAATAATCCGTTTTGTACTCCACGAAATTCTTAGCTGGCATTGCTGGAAAATGAAGGATATGATTAAACGTTTAAAAAAAATTAAATTAAATTACTTGTGATAATTGTCTCATTTCACTAATTGTACTTACCGTTATAGTTTTTGAGTTCGACTTTTATTCCATCTGAATTTGAACTGGAATTAGAAATACTAGAATTCCAAGAAGAATCACTGTCATACTCTGCATAAACAACATAATCAGGTTCTCGAGACGTGGAATAGTTAGCGTCAAGCGATGCATTGCAATGAAACGTTCCTTCAGGTCGGGTTTGAGTATTTAGAAGAAATCCATATTTAGAGTCATATCGCAATGAAGTATTCAGCTCCTTTAAAATGCCATCCTAGTGATACAAAAATAAAGCTTAATAAACACAATAAATAGCCAATGTACCTCAATTTAATTTAGCCTACTTCTTTTTCTTTATAGAGATGAATTTTACTGAAGTTTTCTACATTTCCAAGACAAGGGATTGACCATTCGGTGCCATTTATTAGTTCTGAGTACAATATGGTTTCTTTTGGATTTGCGACGAATAACGAAGTTTTATCTAAAAATGAACATCTCTTTAGTATTTGGACTGTGACCAATTATTTGTGCTTTCCTGCGTTATATGTAGTACATGAAAACCAATATTGGCATGGCTATATTAATTTAAAGAACATTTTAAGCATAATGTTTCAGTTTAGTTTTACTCAATTTTAGAAAATAGACAATAACCCCTGATGTATAAGTATTTCCAGGTGGCAACATTTTGATCTAGAGCACTTTTGCAAGTGTAATTGCCGGTTCTTCCACTTCCGGCTCCCCTCTTAACGATTAATGATTCCTGATAGCAAAGTTTACTTTTGTGATGGGAGTTTTCGTGAGCAACTTTACTTTCAGTTCGATATTGAACAAACTAGAATAAAAAGGATTGAAATGGAAAACTTTTAAATGACCATTTTCTGTCAATCAAAACTTCAAAATTGTATTGATGAAAGTCTTTAATAAATTCAATTTTTTAAATCTTTTAAATTCAAAGCGAATAAACGATTTGTAATATGTACTTACCTCTGGAGGGATAAAATCCCAATAGATCGGGTAGGCCGCAACACATTTTAGGTTCAATATGTAATCATACAACAATTCTCCAGTTCCTGAAGTGAATTTCTCATTTTGATCGACAATCGTCACTTCAGGAGGGTGTGACAAAGAGGGACATTGTAAAAAACTTTCGCAGTGCACATGAACATAATTGTTCATGAAAATTTGGCAAACTGCAAAACTTACCAATGATTGTGCCAACAAATTAAAAGATTTGGTAAACATACTCATACTGGATCCAGACACTTATCACCTCATACTACCACTAATGCGATTAATATTCACGATATCAAGAACCATAAAGTGCAAGGTCTCTTTATTTTACTGGAAGGAGGTCAATCTAGTAAGGTCAAACTAATTGGCTGAATCTTACTTCTGTGATTAAAATAATCAACAATGCGGTATAATAGAAACAAACCATGTACTGCATTATGCAGTACATTTATTGCAATTTATATGCTATTTGCAGTCTGCATACCAAATCTGTTACAACACTTAAGCAATAATAATACTCATTTGAATATTACTTCACACTCACACTACTCGCGTATTAATGATCGCCAATTATATAAATTATATCAATATTACATATAATTCTTTTATATAACGGCTACAGTTAAGTCTCACAACTGAATTTAGCAACCAGAAGTATAATATAAAGTTATAAAGTTAACAGAAATAATTAATTACTAGAAATAAGCCAGTCCTACGGACGGGGTAAAAATGGAACTTTATTGAATCATCATAATAAGAGCGCAAAAAATTCCACATTTTACAACCGATCACTGAAACAATTTTCTACGGTTACATCTATATCTCATAGCTATTTTCATTTACCTTTACCTGACCCCGTTATTTCAACCTTAGTTTGCCTGGCCCCGTTATTTCAACCTTAGTTTGCCAGACCACGCTATTTCAAATTTCAACCTCATTTTATTGCAAGGATACTCTGCTGATATTTATGTCCAGCACTACGATTGGTTTGTGTATATTTTGCAGAACGAGATTAATTTTTATTATTTCTGAAATCGTATGTAACAATAATGCTAATAATGATACAAAATAATGTTTTCGTAAGAAAATATATTTCAAAATTAACCAAGAAAAATATTTTACAGCAAGCCAGGCGAAATTGCAGCCACAACCAAAATTTTTACTTCATTACTTCTACAATTTAATCACTTTTTTTCTGAACCAAATGAAATTATGAACTAAATTATGGAGTCTTGCAAATGTTACTTTAAGTCGTTTTGTCAAGATGAGTTTTCATATGACGCTTCAAGTTGGTGGACGTCTGATATACTTTTCCACATGATTTACAGTCATGAGTCTTTTCTTCGGCGTGGGATTTTAAGTGTACATTTAGAACGTAGGCGGTAGTGAAATCTTTTCCACAATTGTCACAGTGAAACGATTTTTCTTTGTGGCCCATAATTACATGTTTTCTTAAGAGGCTGCTGTCCGCAAAACTTTTATCACAGAGGTCACAAGAAAAAGGTTTTTCTGCCGAGTGAGTTGACATGTGTACCCTGTGATGATTTATGCGTGAAGAGCGTTTACCACAAATCTCACATTCATAAGGTTTAATTCCACTGTGAGTTCCCTCATGAGTTTTAACATCGCGGGATCTGCTGAAAGCTTTACCACAGATGCTACATTCGAAAGGCTTTTTGATCTTGTGAGATGTTTTGTGTTTTGAATACAATTCTTTGTCTGAAAATATTTCGTGACAGATCTTGCAATTCCATTGTTTATCTTCCGTGTGGATTTTTACGTGCCTTCTTAAATTGCAGGGATCCCCAAATAACTTCCCACAGGTAGTACACTCATGAGTTCTTTCTCCCGTGTGTGACACTGCATGTATTTTTAATTTACTAGCATCCGCAAAACATTTCCCACAGATTTCACACTTATGATTCCTTTTCCCAAGGTGCCGTATTTTGTGTTGCTTTAAATTTTTAATAGTTTCGAACTGGTTGCCACAAACGTCGCATTGGTATGGTTTTTCCCCAGTTAGGAAATGCGTTTTCCTATGCACATTTAAAATGGGGACAGTTGAGAAGTTTCTCCCGCAGATTTCGCACTGATGTGGCTTTTCATTGGAATGGGTGACAGCGTGTTTCCTTAAATTCACAGCAAAAACAAAGCTTTTTCCACATTTGTCGCATTTATGAGGTCTTTCTCCGGAATGCACTTTTCTGTGACTTCTCAAATGCGCTGGTGAGGTATAACACTTGCCGCAAATCTCACATGTGAAAGGTCTCTCCTCGGAGTGGGTTCTTTTGTGCTCTGACAATCTGTGGTTATACACGAAGCACTTACCACAAATTTCACATTCAAAAGGCTTTATCCCACTGTGTAGTTTTTCATGATGTTTTAAGTCACTTGAAGTTTTAAATGTGTTGTTACAAGTCTTGCAGGAAAATGGCCTTTCTCCGGTATGACTTCTAACATGACGTAATAAATTGTCTGCTTTCCAAAACTCCTTTCCACAAATCTTGCAAGGAAACACTCTAGTCTTTGGTTTGTGGATTCGTTTGTGAAGCATCAGTTTACGTGCAGTGATGAAGGTCTTTTCACAAGTTAAACACAAGAATTCTGAAGATTTCTCAGAAACTGAGCTTTTCGGACTCATTTCTTCAATATCTCCATTTCCTATTACATTTTTAACAAAAATTACAAAATTGGAATATATATTAGTTGCAATTACAAACAACTTACTAATTCCTACGACTTACATAATAAATTATGTCTTCGGTTACACTAATTAGAATTTTGTTTATAAATACTCAAAGCATTAATACTCAACTGCAGTAATTATTTAAAAAATATTGATTATTGTTAAATTTTTTGACTTAGAGCGCACAGTATCTTAAAATCTGATACCTTCTTTTATTTAATTCGTTTATATACCTGATGATGGCAGTTTTTCTTGAAATTCTGGATTACTTTCTGTGTCGAATGTGCTAAATTCTTCATCGTCTTGATCCACATCATCCCGCAACTCTACCTTAATATCATTTCGCTCAATTGCAGAACCAATTGGTAAAGCTGAAGAGTACTCCGATTCCGATTCATTTGAATTTTCAACAGTTTCGGTCTTCAACTGTCTTACTGGAATGGTACGGTGGGATTGATAAGAATCTGTTTTAGGTACAAAACACAAATATTTATTTTTTAATTGATAAATACCAATATAATATAATTTAATATTTATTATTTGCTATTTAGTATGCATACCAAAAATCAGGAAAGTATATAAAAACAGTCACGAATTCACATTTTACTCGTGACTCACCTCTTTGATAAATGTAGGACTTGACTTTTTCTTCCGCATTCTTTTTGTGTTTATTGTTCACAGTTTTGAGCGATTCAACTGACAAAGCAAGTATTGCCCTTTTAATCTTTTTCTGCAATTGCTTGTATTTTTTCTTGAAATGGGCCATTTTGTCAAATACCCATTTTGCTTCCTTCACTAAAGTGGAACAGCAATCGCAGCAATTAATCCACAAACACGGACTGCCATAATCTTGTAAAAATGTTAAACATATATCCTGAGGAATTTGCAAAACATTTCGTAGCAAAAATACCACTTGCAATTCTTTTTTCACAGTTGGACATTCATCATTTGTTGCTACTGTAGACAAAAACATCAGCAAATGATTTTTATTGTACGTATTTTATAATTTTATTATCATTAAACTATTTAATTGGTGTATTCTACAACAGAAATTCTGTTCAAGATGAGAAATACCTGTTAGTGACAACGAACAGTTTTCTAAATTGCTTTTATTTCCGCTGATAATGTTCTTTGTGGTGGCATATTCTTCTGCAGTTCGACAATCTTCCTGACACATAAAGCATTTGTTATGTTCCATATTTTGGCAGCCGGATTTCTGTCTTTCTGTTAAATTTTGCACCCAATGAACACAATCAAAATTCAACAAAGCCCCCTTGTGTGACTTTCCACCAGCACCTTTAGTAATAGTCAATAGTGTATCATCCTATAGTACGAGAATTAATAACGCGCCCTTGGAAATTCTGACAGGTTAGCTAAAATGGGTCGCAGACATACTTTGGGCCGATTTTTACCGTTTTTTTTGTAATAACATTTCTAAAAATACTAGGAGAAAAAGGTTGGAGCGCAATAGGGAAGATTTCTAAAAAGGGAGACTTTTGTCAAAAAAATGTACCACAGATGGGGAATTTCTAAATATTCTTTGAATTTGGGGTTTCTTTGGCAGGGGGTAGTGCCAAAGCAACCCCAAAAGGCAGACCAAAGTAGCCCCGCGTTACATTTTATAAAATTTTCAAAGATTGTGGAATAAATATGAAAGTCCATACACCTACGTTCAAAGGTAATCGCTTTATCTATACAGTGTAGTGTATTCATAACATGACAAAATATTTTGTCGTCTATGAGTAGCAGATCTTTAGTGCTTTAGAAAAACCCAAAAAATGTGACCTCTAGTTAGAAATTTTTTAAAAGGTCAAAATTGGACCCTATACTTGAAATTCAGTGTCTTTTCCTACAGGGGGAACATTTTAAAGTTTTTGATAATTGAGCCGTTAATTTTTCAGAGAATTTTATATCTCATTTCGCAAAGGTGCCAAACTAACCTCATGGAAAACAAAGAAGCCCCATTTCACCGTAGATCCCCTCCCCCGAAAATTGGTCCATGGCATGCATTCTGGGGACGACGGGAAGGGACAGGAACTAATAGTAATGTGTCCCGTCCAGCGTTCCCGAGTTACAAAATTACATGTCAAAATTTAATACATGCTACTTGCTACAACCTATTTCCAAGGGCGTGTTATTAATTCTCGTACAGTAGTTAGTAATAAATAGTATGTCCATGTAAAAACGAACGGCAAGCCATTACAGAAGCTCGCCCGAATAAATGGGGCCATGTTCACAGTTTAAGATTAATCATTTTGACTATTAAAATGCATAAAGAGTGAAATCAGATTATTTTGACTATCGAAATGGATATAAAGTCAAAGCAACTAATTTTGACTATTAAAATGCATATAAAGTCAGAGCAAGTAGTTTTGACTATCAA
>JABASH010005347.1:0-12272 GCA_019776445.1 Tomocerus maximus | reverse complement strand
TACGTTATTTGCTAAAATACAGATGGAAATATTATAATGACAATTCTGTGTAGGTTGACATTCAACTAAGTTTGGTCTTTTCCATTCAGTAAACTAATTTAGTGACGTAAGTAGTTGGTTTTTTGTATTGGAGTGCATGAGTCAGTGCAACTGTGAAAAACTAGATAAGATGACAAATAATGCATGCACGTTTTAAAATGCTAAGCACTTCTCACAACTTTAAGCTGTGAGAGTTGTTTTAATATTATAAGTTGGTTTTAGTTTTTTGGAGCAGGGATGGATAAACTAGGCCAACGGCCAACTATACTAGCAGTAAAAGTACGTAGATTGGCATGATTCTAGTAAACAAAAGTTAACTTTTGTTAAAGATACCTACACGCTCACCAGGAAGGGAGGAAAGTGAGCTTCAGTTTTTGGAGGACTAACGATAAGCCTCAGTTTGGTGTTAGCAGTATAAATGCACAGTTGGAGAACTATAGCGAATGTACGTACACTATCAGCACTTGAAATCCAACTGTGTACTAAAGCAACACCAATGAACCAAAGCAAATCTCATCTTTCTTCCTGTTTTATCTGTATTTGCCTCATGAGGAAGTTGGAGTGGACTCAAGTGAAGTCAGACAGAAAAAAGGAAATTCCAGTTCCACTAGAACTCTCGCCAAAGCCTGTTAAATTAGGTACTTACACAGAAAATACAGGATAGCCATTTTGCTTTGTCTTTTTTACCTTCCAATTGTCTACAGTGCACTTCTTCAGTTTCAAATAAACACGTTTTCTTAATAAGCACAATGCACGGGACAGATTGTGACAAAATGCGATTCACTTCCATCAACATTCGACAATTGTTCAGAAAGCCATTTTAGCATGCACAAGATAAAATTGTTTCGGGCTCTTATACCATATAGTTTCATTTCAAGCATAACCGGTGTAACAGTATATATCAGGAGTATCATCACTATCTATTTATCTCTCGGAAACTAAATTCAAGAGAAATGACAAGCAATGAGAAAAGCAGTCATTTGTTTCAATCTTGTTGATTAATTGACTAAAAAAGAATCTAGGGGAAAACGATATTAGGTATTCTTTCTTCCTGATCTTTATGTTCACTCTTTTATTCTGGCCATTATTTCCTATTTGACATTTCAGATTCTTTTAGAAATGATATTCTTTTGATTTTAGTCCTAGAACTCTGCTAATTAAAGGCAACTTATTGCAACAGAATCATCAAATCAAAAGTATGTACCTTTTTTCCGGACCCTCTCAATCTTGTCATTTCATTTACCACGCTACAATGAACAGACATTTCTAATATGAAATGGATTCCTGCTATTTTGATGTATTTCCTTCTGTGTAAGATTGCTATATATTCGTCATTCTGCTCAGACTGTCGCTTCCTACTATTGTACAGTTATACTAGTATACTATAATATATGTTATCCACAATCAGTACCTTCGAGATCACATTCACATTTCACAATTTCCTTCTCTCTAAAAATGTACGTGTCAGGAAAGCAAAGGATGTGAATTGTCATTTTCATGTAGTCTTACTCACGCCTTAACTATGACATTTTTTTCCTCGTTACAGCAGAATAATACATCACCCTTAACAAAGATAAGTTTATACAGGGTACACCAAATACGAAACTGTTTTCAGTGCAACTGCTAGTATAAACCTGAGAGCTTTGGAATAAATAAAATTTTGTTTTCTGCTTTGGAAAATGGTAAACCGTCTTAAATACCATCATAAATATACTCACACTTTCGCAGATAGAAAGCAAAACTTTTTTCTTCTCCCTGTACTAACAGAATTCAATAAGTTACAAAACCTTTGATTGATAAACTTGATTTTAGCTTTTTTCCTATGTATGTACAGAAATAACGTTTCCAACTTCTTTTTTCCGTTAACTATACAAAGTAATTTGCTCGCATTTCATTTACAAGTTCACTTTCAATATTTAATGGCATATAGGAACGATGTATCCAAGTATAGGTAGTTTTATATAGACTGTTTTATGTAAGACTCATTCTTAGGTGATAACGGTGACTGAGTGACTATAATATTATTGCACGCAGCTTTATACGTAGTATGTCATTGCAGAAAAATGTTTCACACGATAAAACCAGAAAAAAATTACTTGACCAATGACACAAAATGTAAAGATAAGGTATATTTATACGTACACGATCTACTTTTGTATAGGTATAGTCGTAGAACATAACTTTAAATTATAAGAATGAACTTTGAACTTATAGTGTACCACGCTATGTACAGTACGACCCAAAATGCAGTTAACACTGTACTTTCACTTTCCCTATGCTAACTCTATTTAAAACTTTCACCAATCTTTCATCGGTACTTTCACTAGCATTTTAAGCAACATGACTATATTTTGGCGTGTGAAAGTTGTAAAAATTAGCTAGGAGTTTAGCACAGAGAAAGTGCTATGTCTGCTACCCTTTTGATCGTAGTGTACTTGTTTGTTACTTGGAAATGAAATCAGTGACCACTATGCACATAAAAATGATATACTGTGTAAATATGGACAATAAAAATGGAGCGATAAAGAAATACACAGATCGGACTGAATACGTCCTTGATAATTTGAAGGAGGTGAAGTAAAGCACGTTTGTAAAGTAGCATTGCATTGCAGTAGTAGTAGATAATATATAAGTAAATAGTTAGGAACTGGCTACGTGTAAAATGGGCAGTTGAATCCCAATAGGAAGGGAAAGGAAGCAACCGCCACCGAAACTCAATTTCTCTCTTTTCTTATTTCTAGTTTTCCCTTGGCTGGATTTTTAGTGTAAGTACAGAGAAAGATGAAGTGAAGATGGGTGGCTAAGCCTATAGGAGTGATATCTTAACGCAAAGTTATTATCCAAATATAATGCTGAATAGTGTATTGTAGTTGAACGTGGAATGTGCAGTGCAGTGTTCTTTACCACAGGACCATGGCTAGGAGCTCAACTACAGCTCCTTGAGCTTAGCCGTGAAAATCCATCTTAAGACGACTGAGAATGGAGTCGGGACAAAAAGAAAGTTATGGCATCGAGACTTTATGGCTCTGTGATACGTATCAGGGGATATCATTTTATTTTTATATGTCGATGTCAATGTATGTATAATAATAAAATGTATAGGTGCCTAGTGTCTGAGTATAATATGTCTACTATAGGAGGAGGAGGCTCTTTTGACTTTAGTGAATTGAAGTCAGCATTACTGTGACTTGAATTGAAGGAGTGTGTGATGTGAACAAAAAGCACAACTGTGAACTGAAGACCTTCGAGAGAATTTCTTCGGACGTGGCATGGCATGGTTTTCCGTAGTATCGCTTTGAAAAGAAGACTCTCAATAAGATACAAAAAGTACAATAAGAACCAGTAGATTGATACAGAATAATCTGATCGAGAAAGAAAAAGAATGTGGATAGAATACTTAGCTACCTACCTACTTTCTACCAATATGTCTTATACTGTCTATACAGTATTTATGTAACACTTGGACAAAGTTTGCGCTTAACCGACAGTTTTACTATAGAAGAGACATATTATACTAAAACCATACTAGACAAGTGCTATGATAGTATTTGATGTGACTGTGAACTAAAAAGTAACTTGTAAAGCCTTTTTCCTTTCCGTTGAATTGAACTGAATAAAATCTGAAGAAGGAGATATTTGTACCTTTAGTTTAGTTCACGAGATTGTTTTTATAGTCTAGTCAGTCCTAAGTCCTCGAGTCTTATCTGGTGTCTTTTCTTGAAAGACAGTCCATAATATACTATCTTTGTTCTAATATACAGAGCTAAGTACGTAGAAATCACAGATATAAGTGTTTTATCTGATTCTTAAAGATTCTTATATCATACTCAGTTCATCTGTGTTTCATGTTACATTCATTCCAGATATCTCTCGTCCTGCCTTGCCCTGTCCTGCCCCCTCTCCCTCTGTGTGTTGCTTTTAGTAGCAATCATTCCTATTGTACGTACAATATCATTTTCGTTTTTGTCATGTCGTAGTCTTCTTGCTTCGTCAGTTCTCTGGAAAGAGGACGAGGTTATCCAGTGTGAAATATGACTTTTGTATCAGTTTTTACGGTTGAACGACACAGAACTTGAAGACAGTTATTTATTAAATGGAGTGAAAGCTTTTTCTTTATTCCTTTCCACGATCCTGCTTTCTCCTCCATCCCAGTTGGCCATAACTCTCTCAATTCCTATTCACAGCGCATTTTAGAACTGATTATCTAACGAGTGACCCTGATTTTTTATTTAATTCATTCCTCATATATATAGATAGATATTGACAATTCCCACCCAATCCTATCTCTCTCCACCAACTTTCTCTAATTTTCTCTAAATTGGAAAGTCACGATTTCTAGTAATTAAAAGAATTTTTAAGCGAGGACATTAACTGTATGCCTAACTCTTAGTAATGTATGTCCATATAACACGTGCCTATGTATATATACTGAGTTAATCTAAGACTATCAGCAATTAATGGTAAATTTACTACCCCACATCTCTGTAAATAATGTGATCTAGTGCAATCTAATAGTCTCATCCAGGACATCACAAAGTATTTTATATTTCTCCATTCTGCGTCGTTTTTCCTTAGTCTCCTCAGTCAGAGTAGCTAAAGAGCACCATTAGGAAGAGAGCTGACTCAGCTCAATTCTGCTCAACTCGGCGGAAAATACCTTTAAACACACCAAGGTTCTTACACTGCACTTCTACTCCTATACAAATAATTATATAAAAGCGCTATGGCTAAATCTATTTATACAAGGGCTTAAAAATACTTAGGTGTGGGTGAGGGAGAGTATATCATCTACTATTGACAGTAGAGCCACACTACCGCTCAAGCCGTGAGGGCTTACTTGCAGTGACTTCCGGAACAACTTTACTGAAGTGTACAAGACTTAGGGAACCATGATTGAACAACGTAACTCAATTGGGTAGTCCGAGAGGAACCGGTATATGTGAGCCGACCGCCAGTGACCAAAGAACTCGCACTTCGCACAGGAATTGTCACTAAGATCAATGCTAATTACGAAAATATGGTATCGATAGCTTCTTCCAGCTCAAGACTAACTACCACACAAACCTGAGGCGCATCGAGGATTCGGGTTATTAGGTCCAACTCACTCTATTAGCACAATATCTACTCAATATATCAACAATTGGTCGTTATTGATACATAATTTACTAGTTTCTGAATATGTAGGGACGACTCGGATTCATGCTATGTGACAAGTTGCAATTATGTGTAATGATTTAATGGAAGTATTTACATGCCCGTAACCTACAAATGTTTCGCCGTAGTTAAGTTCGCTAAGACATTATTTGCAATTCGGAATGGCGCATATGAAATTGTATGATTGTATTGCAGACACGATCAATAAACTACTCTTCCTATACGGATATTTGTTTTCTCTCGCAAAAGTAAAAGATAGTGTTAGATTAAAGACAAGACATGTCACTTTTCCTTTTCTCTCCACACTTGCAATAGTCAAATCAGATCACTCACTCAAGTTTTCTAGTCCGTATTCATACTGCCATTTTATTGCTAAGCTACTTTCTGGGTTGCAGTGTAAATTCAGTACAATGTGTCGTATATCACAAGAGAGTAAAGAGTAGAAGTAAGTAGAGTGTATGTCAGCCGAGTGCTCTTTATGGAGTGTGAGTGTGAGTCGAGCCGGGAGGAGAAAATACTAACAATAAGAAAAGGATAAATGTAGTTGGATTGAAATGGAAGCGTGAAAAGGGATTGTATCTCTCCAGTTTAACTTTCCACTTGTCATAAAAGGATATTGATACGAAGTGATGTCATATGACTGCAAATAAATACGAGAAAGAGGACACACAGTGAAAGTAAACTGTGCAATATATCGGACGACTCCCTCCGAAAGGATTAAATAACGGAGCGGACGACAAAATGTTATGTGATGATCTGATCCATATAGCTTCAACATAAACACATTACACTTCATAGACATACATGTCTCCTCTGCGTCCGAAATGTTTAAATATAGAAAAAATGTATTTTCGTAACATAGCCTATCTTCACCAATGTCTTTTCTCCAACTACCACAACTTCGTCTTGCACTTTGCACTACCACAGCTTTCTCTCCTTAACTACACACTCTTTATGTCCTGTTGTGCAACTATATGATAATATTCCATGTAATTCGATGTGACACGAATATTTCCGTTCCTTGACATAGTAAATACATACAACAACTACACTATATTGTCATTATACAATGCTATAGTCTATTCAACCGGTAAGCATACAAGGCATACATATACACATAGCTTTTAACAACGGAGAAAACTGTCATATCTATATAAAAAGAAAAAGACACATCGTAACCTTAAGATTTGCCATGTAAGTTACTACGTGCTTTTGGGAATTCTGTTAAAAATGGTATACAATTCCAAGACAGTACTTCGAATATGTACTTTTCGCAAACTACATTTTACACCTGGTAAATCCCTAAATTCAGATGAGTATGCTTTATTTCCAAAAAAACAAATTTTATAGCTAGAGAGCTAAATATGCTGATTTTTTTTTACATTTTGGATTAAATTTTTAACTTTTAGATCTCCTTTAAAATTTGTGTTCATTATCTATAGAATTTTGTCCAATAAGGATGTAACTCGTGCTTCGGAATAAATTGGCAAGCTCTGCAATTCCTCCGGGAGAAAAACATTGAATTTCTATATGGATTTTGAAAATAAAAAATGTCACTAAGCCATATTGGTTTTAAGGAAGTAGTGAAATGCAGAGCAATGGCAGAAAAGAGTTTGATATTAAGCATAAGACATTTCTGTCTTGTCCTGTCTTAGAGTTAACTCACTCAGAACCGTTGAGTTCTCTTCCTGTTTTCTAAATAAGTTTCTGCAAGTCACTTCCTCTAACTATGATAGAAAAATTATACTGAAGTGAATATACCTTGTCTGGTAAAGTTTGTTATGTTTTGTCTGTTGTTTCTACTTTGTACTGTGTTGTTGTGTCTTGAATACTTTCTTTTCCCTTGACTGAAAGTTAGAAAGATTTCTGGTATTGAGCCAAGGAGGAGAAAGCCAAGAAAAGATCTACTTTTAGCAGCCAACTTGAGAGAGAACAAGAGTGGCTACATGTTTTGAAATGTCTGAGTTGGTAAATTCATCGTCATCCACTGACTGCCGCTAAAATAGACTTGTATGTAGGGTCGTCGTCAACTAAATCAATGACTGTTTGTTTGCTCTCTGTTTAAAACGTTTCCTTTTCCTGAGTTTCTATTATGACTCTTTTCATCGAGTCCACTAATGTAAGTAGTTTTGGCTTGGCTCCTTGTTATGTAACTTGCAGAGTCTACGCATAAGAATGCTGTCTGTGAATATCTGTTCTGTATCTGAATGACTTTATCCAGCCACCAGCTGTGAACTCTCACTGCAATGCTCTACAATTTCCATCCGCTCATCAATTTAAATGGCTTTCACTTCCCAGGAACTCAGTTTTGAAAATTGCGTGAGGAAGGAAAAGACGAGATGGCTAAAGAGTTTTCACTCCCTCCCTAGATACTTATTTACAGGAGGATGAAAAAAATGTCCCATAACATTGTATTATTTTATTGTAATAGTAATAGCAGTAATATTATCATCTACCTACCCATTATAACCAATGCATTCCATGTGGCACACTCTACACAAATAGCTGTCGACTTATGGAATTTCTCCTTAGGCATCTCTTTTATGGCTCAGTGACACATGCAGCCAACTTTTAATGAGGTGACCATTAGTGTAGAATATATTGTTGTATCTGCACAACTGCATAAGTACCTTGTACTACAAAGGACATACACATTTACTGTTTTCCTACAGATACTAGTTAAATTGGTAAAAGTATTAAAAAATAGGTAGACAAAGGTACACGTTTATTTTAGTATTTAGCCAAGGTGTTGGAGGATAAGGTAGGTAAGTGTGACATCGTTATAGATACATGTGTACTTTTGTGTATGTACATCCCCCTTTCGCCAAAAGTAACATAGACAATTTAACATCTGTAATAAATTGGGAATTTATATTGGTTTACTTTCAGTAGTAGAAATGTCTTATGGAAAGACAAAAGAAAAGTGTCTTCGCTAGGTACCTATTTATATTCTGTGTACATAAATGCAGGGAGAAAGGCGAAGATACATGAAAAGTAGATATGAGGAGACAGGGCAAGACAGGGAAACGGAAGATTGCAGTAGCTCGTTGAAATTGTTTCTTAAAATTGATGGGGAAGGAAAGACAAGGAGGGAAATCAGGGACTCTTTGTTTGTTTTCGACTTTGAGCTCATGTCAGCGGAACCCTGGAGCGGTATTTTTCATTAGAATTGCTTTCTCCCTCTGTGTATACGGCAGACAGTACTTTACTTTTACTATCTCCTCGACTATAGGTATCCGTTTTGAGAAAAAGAAATGTCTGTGTGTTTGGGTTGGTGGAAATAGAAACAAAAAGGAAAGAAGAAATGGGTTTCTTTGCTCTCCCTCCCACAGAAAACAAGACACCATTGTCACTCCCTATAATAGAAAATACGAAAAGACATTAAAGACAATGTATCTTCACAACGAGATTTTGGCAACAATAGCAATTCCCTTTTTCGGAAACAGTGAATAAAATTACATTAAGATCGTAAATAAAAGAGCTAACCTAATTTGCAGTTCTACACACCGAGTTCACTTCACAACACTTTTCTCACAATAGAAATTATACAGACAGATAGTCTCTTATCTTAACAATCTTATTGGCTTTGTTTCTCCTCTCTCACTATAGACATGTGCAGACGAACAAAGTACTAAAAGTAATACTCTACTTCACTGTTCTTCCCATTTTATTTATTCTTTTCAAACTGCAAAAAATGAACCAAAACGCAAAAGAATTCCAGTCCTAGATAAATAATAGCTTGGATTTTGACATTTCGTAGAAACTAGAGATAAAAAGATAAAGCAGAGTACCTACACCTTAAGATTATTTCCTAAATTCATCTCTCATTTTTGTATACTGTCCATTGTGCTCAGCCGTCCATTGCCTTAAAGTTCCTGTCCAGTTGAATCCGAGAAACTTTTTGCACACATCAAGTATCAACTTTCCTGCTCTCAGTAAATAATGTGTGCAATAATAAAACCATCAACCATCAAAAAATAACTTCTCAAGGATTTAAGACTTATGTCCAGCTGTGTCTATACCATTCCTTAGTGACTCCCTACTCGCGACTCTGTCAGAAAATAGATATAAGTAATATACCAACTCTAATGAAAGATTGTTCCCCCATTACCTACGGAAGATAAGTTACAAATACCCGAAATCTGAACTCTAGGTTCAATTGACACATAAACAATTCCGTTTATCTGTTACAGAGAAAATAAGTAGTTTGGACTTTTATTTCATTCTCATTCAATGTAATTACGTAACCATTGGGTTGTAATTTGCAATTAGATTTACCAAATGAAGAGTTTTAATGACAATGACTGGCAATATTATTATCGTTGTTAGCGAATGTTATTTGTTCGAATGAAAGAAGAACAAGCTGAGCTAAGTAGTACAAAGTTGGCAATTACGGATAATGTATCCTGTACCTTTGACAAAAGTTTTTAACAAAGAAAATTAAACATGAACGTTAACTGGTGTGCTATTAGTTTTAATGGTAATAGCAATAGTAAATGGGTAGTACGCATGTAATGTGGGTGTTTGCTGGGAAGAGTGGCGGACTATGAAAACCAATATATTTACTCGCTCTCCTCTCCTGTCAATTTTTTGGAGAGGCAATTTTTTTCATCCAAAAGCAATATTGGACATGACCTCCGTAAATCTCTTGGATCAAGTGTGCTTCCTTGTGTGTGCGTTATGTTATGGTTATGTACATTCACATCCAACTCAACTCACTCAAGAGTAAGTTAACAGTTAAGTTACGTCCTCGTAGCTTACGATAGTTCAGTCGGACTAAAGTGTATGTGCTGCTGTCTTGAGTTCAGTTCAGTCTCACTATGTATGGACGCCGGACACGGACACCCAGTGCCAAAAACTCTTCTTTATTGGAAAACTTTTTCCTTTCCGTTCCACTCATCTCGTCAATTCTAGACCTGACCAAAGCCACCCGGCCTAACCAGATCCTAATGTCCTATAGCCACAGCCTAACTCACAGTAAATACACATATTTACACTACTTAACACACCACACCACGAATAACATTTATATATCTACTAGTAGCTATCTATGCACACTGTAAATTCGTATGTACTTATAATGGCCTGGTCCGATTTTCTTCCTTCGCATTCCTATATCGTGCAAGTATATAGGATATTGCAATGCAAACCATCATTGGCATTACTGATGGCATGACAAGACACTGAATTTTACGTCTATACCACTACATACCTAAGTCTTTTTTCCAAGTTTACGATTTTGTTCGCGGTAAACCAGAAGTGAAAGTTTTGTAGACTTTTACTCTTTAGTACATAAATACTGTCAATACCCTCCTAATTTTTGCACACGCGTTAAACTCTAAAATGATATCCGTTATATTATTATGTACCTATCTAGTTTAAGAGAAAGTTTTTCTTTCACTATTTACTTAGATCTTAAGTTGTGAAGTGAAGAGTTTGGATTATATTTGTTATTGATTTCTCAGATTACAGGATCAAATTAATAGTCTAATTATGTCAGAGAAATCTTTGGGCTTAAAGTACATAGACAGAATGCGCTGAATAGAAAGTTTGTACATTGAAACATGATATTGAATATTTAGTCACGACTAGAAATTTAAGTTTTGAAGAGTTTAACAGAAGTAGAGTGGACTGGTTGGTGTATGGAATAAGAGAGCACAAAAGAGAGGAGTAGCCGAGAGATCTGTCTCCTTGCAGGAATATCAATTCCTCCGATGAATTTTTTACACATCCCCAAGCATCTCCGCGGATTGCAGAGAGAGAAGTTGGAACTATAGACTTCCCTGCAGAATTGTTAGTTAGTAGCGTGGGCTGCTGGTTTGGTTTAGTAGTAGTTTGGCTACTCTAATATAATGGGATGAGCTATGTACTCTTATGACTATCTGTCGGGGATGTAATAATATAAGATGTTTCGGGGAAGTTGCAGAGCTTCTTTATATATTGATGGAATTTATAGCCGCGTGTTAGACAAGGGGAAGTGAGGAGTAGTAGGTAAGTGTGTGTGTGTGCCACAGAGTAACAGAATAGTATTACATAAAGAACTGTGGGTATTATACACTTAACTATAGTACATAAAGTAGGGAGATGGATCTACAGCTCTGGCTCGCTTTGGGTTATTACATTCTCGTTGAAATTCTATAGAAGAACGAGGAATACCATGGGGTAAGGAAGTAAATACGGCAAAGGACCAAGGTGCCTAACTAATAATGATACATATAAAGTATACAAAGAACATTGAGGGAAACCAAATCTTTAGCAGGCGCTTCTTCCCTTCCTTTGAGATTCACATTTTATTCCCCTAAGGACGACAACGGAGCAAAAACTTTCTTCACTCCAAGTCCGCCAGTGCATTCAACATTTACTAAAATACATAAGTAATACGTAATATTATGTAGCGCTCTGCACTTCTAACTAACTGCATTTTACATAAGTAAGGATTATTTAGCTTTCTCTTCCACTTCTACTCCAACATTCTATGACTCTCACTAAAATATAAAACTAGTCGGTTCTTACTTTTGGATAGGCATTTCAATTCAACTTCTCACTAAAGCAGTTACTTCCCACTCTGAAGAACCACCATACGCTATTATACAATATATAAATATTACAACTAAAAAGTAAACATGAAAATGGAGTAGTGCCTTTTGCCACACAAGATATCTCTCCCGTTTTATCAATTCAGCGACACTATTTTTATCAAACAGTTTCACAAAATCTATTACTAATGTGCTTTTTCAACATTTCTTTTCAAATTTCAAGCACATATACAAGTATACTTACATCCTATAGGTACTCACACTTATCCATGTAGAGTGGAAATAGCAGAGGGAAATAGAGATACAGAGGATGCCAAGTCAACGTGATGAATATATGGAGTCCCATCTTTCTACTTACTTTATAAATCAATACCGTATCTTAATGGAATTTTTCCTATCGAAAGTCACATCTCTTCGATCCGACCAACACACTTTCTTCACTTCAAACTGTCACAGCTATATGGCCATGTACGAAATAAATTTTTTCTTGTCCACAATACAAAACATAATGGAAAACCATAAGAAAAAAATGCAAAAATTATT
>JABASH010005346.1:0-12273 GCA_019776445.1 Tomocerus maximus | reverse complement strand
ACGATAATCGGCTAATATTAGCCGAAATTTATCGGCTACATTTGGTAAATAATCGGCTATATCTAGACGGTAAGTCCTGACTGAAAGTGAATGTATGTTGAAAAATGTGTTATTGGATAAAATGAGAACCTAAGCAATGAACACTTTTTCATTCGATTTATTGTAGAAATTATTTAACAAAGCTAAAGAGTACGGGGACGATAAAGTACAATTAGCAATACAAACCTATGAACTGGTGGACAAGCACATCCGTCGTTTGGACTCAGATTTAGCCCGATTTGAATCAGAAATTAAAAATGGAGCTAGTGCTGCATCTCCTCCTCAAGCAGAAATCAGCCCACCGGCTAACAATAAAAGTAATTTTCAATTTACACTAAAAATTATGTCTGGTGTCTGGCAATAACTGGAGATTTAATACCGTTTTAAATTTTAATCCTAGGAGGTCGTAAACGTGAAAAAGAGTCTAAAAAGTCGAAAGCAGAGACTGAAGAAAAGGGTAATAAAGGGGGCTCAGCAAGTCCGTCAAGGAAGAAGCAAAAGTCAGAAATTGTTTTAGCCGCTGAGCAAGCTGCATCATCAGGGTCCTCTGGAGAAGTTTTGGATATGCCTGTGGATCCGAACGAACCCACTTATTGTACATGTCATCAGGTTTCATATGGACAAATGATAGCGTGTGACAACCCAGAAGTAAGATATTTTAAAACTACCGATAAACATTCAATTCTCGACAAGATTTGGGATTTACATATCTATCGTTTCAACTTGCCATTATTACTTTCGTACAAGTTGCTCTAATTCCAATCATTCCAAGTACAGAGCAGACAGCAGATCGAGTGTATAATAGAAGGTTCAAAGTAGTAAAGTAGAAGTTTGCTTACCTATCCGGGCCGTCAAAATGTTCCAAACTGCCCGGGAAGAAAACAAAATCCCATTTCCTGGAAACCTGAATTTTTTTCCTCATTTCCCGGGAACCTAAAAATTTTCGTACCTTCCCATGGAATTTTGTGTTTTTGTTTCTCTACGGGAAGAATTCGTTCTTCCTTCACGGGAACGAGGTCCTCAAGTTCCCGAACATTTCGAGGGCCCGCCTATAGCTTTAATAATTTGGTAGCAGTCTATCCTAAAATTGTTACATACAAGAAAAGCCTCTAAATAATAAATTGTAGTATACCAATCATGCATAGTTATCCATTTACGCTCTGTAGATAGCTTTTACTATTATGAGTTAGTTAAATATTTTACATTGATATTTGATATTGATACAATATTAATTGCGTTTTGCAGTGTCCGATCGAGTGGTTTCACATTGGATGTATGGGTCTCGCCTCTATTCCTAAAGGCAAGTGGTATTGCCCTAAATGCATCACATCAAGAAAGAAATAATGATGAGAGTACTGTAAATAATTAATTATCCTGTGTGCAAGATACCTGCTGGTTGACTTCCTACTTGTAAATTTTGCGAAAGTTAATATTATTGTATGAATCATTAAGGATAAGTCATTAGTGACAATTTAACTCAATTCACGATTTCAAGTCGTGTTAGCATGTTATATAAATCTTTAACTTAATGACCACGTATGGGTAACTTCCAACAGTTATAAACAACTACGGTTTCTATATATAATTATTGACTGTTACGTATAATTTTACGTACTCAAACTGTGGATATACTAGAATGCAAACTTTGGAGAAGTGAATGTAAAGGAGTGACAACCTTAAACGCCTTCGTTGTTGGAAATGGAGTCAAGTCCAACTTTAGGTCAACCTAACATATTTCATAATGTTTGGGAATTTGGGTTACCCAAAATAAATAGCAAGGAAAATATTACACGAGAGTCGAGAATCCTTATTTAGAGGGGTAATATTATAGCAATGTATATAATTCTGCACCGAAAAGTTAAAGACTCCTGGTTCCCGAAGATCTTTTAAGGTTGTTGCTTAAATCTATTTTTGTAGTACCTATATCTATAAATGTAAAATGCAAACTTAAAAGTTATAATATGATATATACATGTGTCAGTTGTAATTGTCAGCCCACCAACAAACCTTGACTATCGTTAATCGTTGTAATTCAATCTATGCATTCGTTTTGAAACTCATTGCGCTCATTCACAATTTAAATAAATTCAAGAATACAAACTTCAAGCTAAAGTAAACGTAGTTTGTAATTTTGATGTATCACAGTCCCAATAATGATTGTATTTTCTGAGTGATATGGTGTTGCAATCGAGTGTAAGCCTTACAAGTGTTACTAGAATAAGAATTTTAGCTGCCACGCTGCCAGTCATTCTAAAGTAGTGCGAATTGCCAATTGCAATACAAAATCAAATATATTAAAAGACAAATACTTGGAAACGGTGCGTTTTACTCTAATACAATGCGCAGATGTTTCTGTTTATATAATAATATATTCATTAGATAAGATATTTATTCGAAGTTGACAATGCCAGTTACAATGTTCTGCTAACAGAAATACAAGGTTTTATTTCTAGTATTATTTTCTGTCTAAATTCTAGACGCGTTACCTTTCCGTTCAACAAGTTCATTCAAGGGTTATTACGCTGGAGTAGAGAACACTAAAATCAATACTAATTATTTATTTTCGGTTTGACAGTGTGTAGCCAGGATATAAAAAGTCAAACCACACACTAACTTACAATGCGCATCAGAACAATAGACATTGTATACTCATCAGAGAGTTTTTAAATACCATATTATATTGTTAGCTGATTATTACATGATACCGAAGGCAATTACTATGCTGTGTGTATCTAGTCGTCAATGTTAACCCAATAAACTTTAATTTCAGTTGAGCAAATAACGTTTACTAATTGATCTGTTGTGTCATATTTATGTTGTGCACATAAATATATGTTTGACTTAACATTATTTAAAGCGAAAATGAAAAGCGTTTTAAGTAGCACGAAATGTCGTGACATATGTGCCACGGTACCAAGTATAGAGCAAATATGTCTTAAAACTGTTATGTAATAAGTTTAGTAGTAATAATAATCATACGTACTTGGCTAACTAATACAGAGGTGCAAATGTGTTAATGGGTTACGTTGAATTGGACTGATTGTATTGTATTACATAAATAACGTTTTATGTGTTATTAGAGAACCCGAAAGCGGCAATTGGGCAAAGCAGCTCTAAATACTATATTTATTACTGTCTAAACATTTTATATTTACTAGTTTGTCACACTTTATGGCACACACTTGTGGTTTTCTTAAAGAATCAAAATGTTATACAAACATATCTTAATGTACATGCTCGAAGGAAAATCAACTTAGAGCAGTTGTAGTTGTAGAGTTGTCTTTAATTTAAAATTCGACATCAGATTCATCATATAAATCTGAAAATTATATGCTATTAGTGTTTTGTACCTTTCAACGTTGCAAAAATTAGTCATTGTTTGTGCCCAATAGCCATTTTCGGGTGCTCTGACTCTGACTGGTATAAAAAAATATGTATGATATTCCTTATGTGTATTTAATTTGATAGTTGACTATAGCTAGTACGAAATGTTCTCTAAATTATAGTGCAGATTATGTAACTAATGTAAGTAGAGAGATATGTATTATTTTCCTCGCATTAGTAGGATTAGTTAGCTATTCTCGAGTGTATATTGTATTTATTTAGCCGACTAAGTTGGTATTTTGTCGTATTCCGATATTCGATTTACTTAACTCGTTGACGTTAGTTATCACTTTAAACAATTAGCAGTTCGTACGCAATTATAACAAGTAGTAGTCTACTACATACTATGCAGGTAATGTAAAACTATTATTAGTGCAATTATTTTTATTGTACTTAAAATACAAATAGTAAGTTATCCTTTATATTTTCAATTTTCGTGATTCAGCAATAATTGTAGTGTACTCGTACCTATGTTGATTTGTTCATTGATGCATAATGTTATGTGTTTACGTGTATTGCTGTATTATTATTGGTTATAGCTGGAATAATTTGTGAGTTTGTGAGACAAGAATAATTAATGGTAATAATGGTACTGCATATAAGCAGTCCTTATGCAAACGATTGCCTCTATATTGAATTACTATTAGAATAAAAGAGTACTACATACCTAACATACTTTTTCTTTCTTTTCATGATTTAATGTCAGAGTGCTCTACTCTGCCACACTTTCACACAAGTTATAATTACCTATTCTATACACAGTAGGCAATTATTGACACCAATTTCCCAAATTGCTAAGCTTACGTCATTCATTGATTCATTCCCTAATATGGAGCGACATTCTTTATGTCATTGTATTTTATCGAATCTTATAGGGATTATTGCGAGTACACCCACGCATATCACTTATCTCTACTTGGAACAATAGTGCTTTCAACTTTGCTTTGATAGTTATACCATATAATTAGGTTATACCAACCATCGGTTCATTTCAGAAAACGGTATCATAAAATGAAGTGAAAGCAGGTCATTTCCAGTCAGTCTGCAATTTAAAATAAAATTCTCAAATGCATAGGTACTATACAAAATGTAATATACACAAATACAATCAATAATATTACAATCGAATCGAATAAGTTTGTTAGTTCCCTTTACGCCTTCCCTTCGATTTGTATGTTAATGGATGTTAACAAATAAAATTAGGTATAGGCATTCATTACGGTTCATAACTCCTGTAAAGCCTAAAGTTTTTCATTATGTGCTAAAACGTAAAATTCTTAGTAACGAAGCCATAAAGTAGCGCATTATGGGATTTTGGAATTGCGATGTTAGCTGCTTACATGCTTCTATAAGTTTGTATGAGCATAATGTAGAAAATCGTTAGTTCCAGCCCTTGAATCGCATGAAATTGAAGCAAAGGACGTATCAAGGTCATCTTTGCAAGTAATAGTAAAGTGGTAGGAAAGTATAGTAGGAGGTACTGTTATCTTTGGCTCTGAGCAGTGGGAAAGTAAAATCTGTGAAAGTGAACTTTATCTGAGTAAAAAGTAAAATGTAGTGTAAGAATGGCATTAACAAATCCTGCCAAGTTCGTATAATAATTCATATATATATATGAGTTGACATGTAAACTGAGACTCCGACATGGACAAGCTAAAAAAGATGAGTTAGATAGAGAAACGGGGTTTGAAACGGTTGATTTGGCAGGATAAAGGGTTTTAATGGGATCATTGACAAAGATACATCTGTGAGAATGGAAGGAAGGAGGTGGGAAATTCATAGAATAGATTTTGCTGACACAACGGGAATACTAAGTGCATATTAGTCATACTTCTTTGTATGGAGTCAGTCACACATGTACGTATTTAGATCGTATCAGTGAATACATAGCTACAGCCAAAGGATACCCGGGTATTTTCATTTGGGCGCATGTCTTGCCATGCCTCCTATTTCGTTTCCCTTTTGAATAGAGCCCAGGCTGACTTTCACCAATCCCTGAAATGCATAATTCTTCTGCCTGCCCGTTTCTCTGTAAGCTGGAACTGGAACTTTCTCCATGTGCCCAGAGTAGAGCATATTTTTTGCACAGTAGAACTGCATAACTTATTCAAGGTACCAACATCCAACGTTATACTCACATCCTTCACAACAGTTTCTCGGATCGGAGGATCCAATCCAACTCATCTGCTCCGTTCGTAATTTAACATTAAGAAACTAACTACTATAGTATACAAGGTTATACTCAAGAGTACAGACATACTGCATTAAATATTAAATTAGGGTGTTGGAAGCACAAAGCTTTAGAAAAATTCTTTGTTAAACCATCAAAGTTAGTTTGCTACGCTGTAAAGTTAATCCCTTACGGTTGGATGTAACAGAAAAGGCCTATGATCAATCATTGAAGACATCTGATAAGTATCTTCTAAGTGTAGCAAGTCCCGAATCAGTTTCTTCGTTTCAGACTTGAGTAAAGTGCTGTAGGCATTTTTTCCCAATTCGGAAAGGAAAGAAAGCAATCTTCTAAAAAGTCAGTTATTTCGGGGGTTTCAGTAAAGAGATCAGTTCCGTTATTCCAGAATGTGAAGTTAAGTAAGGAGGATATTCCTGTTAGATGTCAAAAAGAATTAATACACCCAGAATACTGATTGCTTGCTATAGTCTTTAGAAAAAGCACTTTATCCGTCACGTAAAACCAACCTATTATTTCCATTTCATTATTTATAATGAATTTAGCGAGTGATTTAAGTGGCAAGATACTCAATTTGTCGTAAGAATGCGGAGACATAACATTCAGTCCCTAAGAACTTGTAACTTCTTTACAAATTATTGCACTGAAAATCCGCTAGTGAAAGAATTGTTAAATAACTATCTGTTATCATTAAATGATTCTATATATTATTTTAACAATTGCTCCAATTGCAACGGTGTCATCCAAAGTGCTAGTGATTATCGGACGGTCATGAGTTTATTTTAAAGAGTATCAAGTCCTGTTTCTCCAGACGTCATACACTCCACTTGTGAGTCATCAGAAGAATCCAGCAGAATCTAGAATATTTTCGCCTTCTCCGATCCGATACTATTTATCATAGTACAATCTAATGCGTCATCCAAGGATACAATCTACGTAAGCTCCATTCTTATTTGTAGCAATTATGTAGCATTTACTACCTTAAGTTTGCCGAACAGTATGCCAAATCAACTATAAATACCCGTGAAGTTACGTAAATACACCATATTAAGTAAAATAGTAGGTGTAGCTGCATTTGATATTCTTTCTATGGGTAGACTCAAACAGGATTCGGAATTACTATCAATACTTAATACTTAGGTAAGTGGTAATGCACAAAAACCATTGAATGTACTTGTCATACTGTAAGTGGATACATAGGGAATTGAAAATTCCTAGTGCAGTTTGCTGCTTCGAATGTCTCCCTATGAAAAAGGAAATACCAAAGGGACCTTTCATTTAGGGTGAAATACCCTTCATGCTAATTCTCATATTATATTCTTATCAACCCGAGGACATCCCCCATACTAGCCCTTGTATTCTTATCATACTCTCGAGAAGATGGGAAGGGTATCTCAAGAAAACAGTAGTCATGGAATAAATGAATAATAAATACATCCTCCTCAAACAAATAAAAATGTGTACACGAAGGAGTAAGTGAAATCAATTCATTTTTTAAATCTAGAGCAGAAATAAAGGTGTCAATCAGCGTTTTCGATCCATTCAAGAATTTGGATCACGGCCCTCCCTCCTTCCTTATCCTTACTCAAACGAGAAGACTGACTATATTTCTGAATGAACAAAACATCCTTCCGAGTTCACCATGAGACATTAATACTCATTGATTGATCTCTTGGACTTTATGTTTAAATCGCAATCTAATCTTACAGGTCTGATTTTTCGTTTCGTTTGCACTTTTTTCTTACTATATCAGTACGTGCTTACTCCTCAACTGCTCATCATCTTTTTTCAATAATTGCGAAACTTTGCATAGTTTAGAACAAGATTGGGGTCTGTAGAGACAATGAAGGACAATACATATAGTTAATAATAATTTATGTCACTTAGGTCGCAGAAGATATTGAAAGTATGCATAGTATGAATGCAAAGGTCATTTTTCATCCATAATATGACGTCTCAAACTTATCATTCAGCTGACACATGTAGCACACATTCCTAACTCAATTACTATTTATACCACGGAAGAGTCGTAGAGTCATAGTTCATCCATTAAACCACAAATATAATAGGTACCTAAGGTTATTTAAGTACATCCCTCATATACTGATAGTAGTAGGCATATAGGTAGGAGTAGGACAGAATCCCCAGAAATATGTTAATGCTACTATTACATTAGTAGAGGAAGATCTTGCTAATGTATTTTTGTCAACTCTTCTGCTGATAGTAGTTTTCAATAATTAAAATGCGATTATTATGCGATAAGGAAGTAACTTAGCGTTTGATCTTAGTATATAAAAGTATTACCATCCAATCATTACTGTAGGCTAATAAGGTAAGATGATATATTATAAACCTCAAATACAGTATCAAATAAATGTTTGTATATTGAACTCTTCGCTTTATATGCAATATATAATACTACTGACATCAGTTTGTGTAGGTATTTGAACTCGAGTGAAAATGATTGCATTCTCCGTTTCTATAAATGGATTTACTGACTAGCCTGCCTTTTGCATTGCAGCAGCAACTGCAAAGTCAGAACATCAATGTTGCTATGCGGTATTTGAAGCAAGGAGTCATTGCTTGAATTTATCATCTTTGTTTGTGTACTGTTTGTATTTCTTAGCTGCGCCTACCGCACCCACACAATGAGTTTTGTATAGACCCAAGACTATTAAGCATTAGACTATTAAGAATCGAACGACAATGTAAATAAGACTATAAGACTAGCGTAAATCAAGTAGTCCTAACACAGCCCTTGTGTTGTAGAATCCCTTTTGCTGTGTCAACAGCCATGGAATCATTTAACTATCGAGGCTTTAAAGTGTACATGACATGAATACAATAGAAGCATAAACTAAAGAAACTGCGTTGTTTACAGTCAACGGAACGCCAACCATGTACGTGTTCGTAATGCGGTTTTGTTGTGGTTCTGTTCACTTACTATGCAGACAGAACTCAACTCTGCTAGAAATTGACTACCCACACAATGCACTAGGTACTTCTAATAATATTATTTGTAGGAAAATATCCCTACTTAGTAAAATATTGCGCAGTAGAGATTCCCCTTCCATAACGCATATTGATAATGAGACTGAACTCTATATAGATGTTTATTTTGTATAAATTACTTCCTATTATGTTTGTAGTCACATAGTCTCATCACATACAAATACAGCTCGATCCAATTACTCTGTGGCAAATTGTAATACAACCCAGAGATTATTAACTACTTACTGCTATATAAAGTAGACATATAACGCAAATCATATTTAGCCTGCTGTCTGTCAATGAACTTACATTGCTATAATTAGGGCCATCGGTCTTCTTTATTGCATTATCAACTGGATTTCATTTTTTGGACCATGGGACAAACATAGGTTAATGGCTACATAATAATAGTGATTATAAATTTGTGCTAAATAGAAAGAAGGTAGAAAGTACTTACTCACATGCACAGAATGCACACAATAATATCTAAAGCTATAGAAGGGATTTATCTTTCGTCACAATTTATATTTCAAACAATGCATTCTACGAATTATGTTAATTTCACCGCGCCTATTGTTGCAAATATAATAACAATTTATGACTACTCTTCTATCGTAATTGCATTGTAATTTTGCAATTATTAAGTGCAAAATGAATGTAGTTTCAGTAAATATGATGTTCTCAAGAGTATCGCTTGCCAGTCTTGTCTTTCCATAACATTCAGCCATACGTTTATGTTAGTAGATAACATATAACCATATTCAGCACCATTGATCCCATCGGAAGTAAAATATTCAATAGTATACAATTTAAAGAGTACATCTTAGGTTTAGAGAATTGCATACAATTTGTATTTATTTTAAACACAACGGTTTGTTTTAAACACAATACTCATATCACGTCACGATGTTGGCAAATATGCCAGGAAAAAACCTGATATCTTATTTCCTTTATTGGATTGAAGAGTTTAAAATATTTTAAGATTTTTTGCATTCTAAACTGTATCGGAGTTTGAACCAGATGTAAAACGTGAGTTTTTATACAAACCGATGTGTTTCAAAACATGTAAGGTATAAATTGAACAAAGCATTCGATTTACGTTTGCGCGTGTATAGTTGACTAAATTGTCAATGTGTATAAGTAAGTACACAGATAACTGACATGATACTATTATGTACATGCTGATACGTCATTAAACTAAAGTTGCAGTTAGGAGAGTGCTAGTTACAGTTATAAAGTAGGTTTCCCCTGCATATACAGTCACGATAGTGTTATTGTTGACTATCATCCTGGGGGATTGTAATTGAATAGGGAGAAAGGGATCTAGTAAAGTGTGTCTCTCTCTTCCGGAGAGTCGTTTGTGATTGCCCATTCTTTCATCTCAGGCTAAGTATGTGTATTAGTATGGTTTGTGCACATACATGTACCTAATATGTACTGAAGGAGTACATTTGTCTACGTGTACAGATACATCGCATGCATTGAAATCCCCACGTCGAGTCCACAAGTATAAAGAGTGTAAATCAGCCAGAATCAGAGTCAAAGTCAAGTCTGCCTTTACTGATTACTGAGACGCCTGGATATACACCTCGCAAAGAAAACCAATTCTAATTCTAACTAGCTTACCCATACTCACGGAGTAAAAAGTAATTTCGGATAACTAATTTGGAAAAATATACTGTTCTCTATGTTTCCCTTAGGATTTGCCGTTGACAGCCTTAAAAGCCATATATCACAACCAATGTTACAAGATACCAATCAATATCAGACAATAACACAGAAACAAGTGTCCGCCTAAGTGACGTCGTATAGTTTTGTGACTCTACAACTTGAATTCTCACGTTTTCATCTCTAAATTTTGGTCAAGAAGCCATTTAGTCAAATGAAGAAAAAGGCGGAGTAACACTAGGAACTAATAACTACAAAGAATATCACATTTTCTTCGGTGTAAAATCCGCAGTTTTTCCTTACTACAAATAAATTCAAAGTGGAAAGTGATTTGCATAAACTTGTACACACACGGATTTCTCACTAAGCTTATTTGAATTCTGAGCGTAAAGCGTCACATCAATCACTCAATACAAAACCGACAACTTGAAAACTCTTGTTTCAGTGCGAGGAGTTCAGAGTTCGCATCTCCCTCTCACTTATTCAATCGAAGCAAAGGCATCCCGTACTTTCTAAATTGTAACAACAGTTAACTAACCAACTTCCTTACAGCGCGGACATCAACTTTTCTGTTGTCCATTTGAAGATTTCAAGCAGGCCCCATTTTATGGGTAAGTTGGTTTTTTTCATTTTCATTGTATTACACTAGTTCATATTAACATTTAAAGAGACCATCCAATGTAACATTGCATATATAAATCCTGAGGAGTCAATTTTCAGAAACTGCATTCAGCAACAGAAAATATGAAACATAAAGAGTGAAATTGAGGCAGAGTAGATATTAAGCATGATATTGTGGAGGCATTAGAGATTAAACATTAAAGAATGAAATTGAGACAGGGGCTTGTTAGACATTAGAGTTACAAACAATTGCTTATAGGCTCCTTCCTTTATGCAATCTATGCATGCCATGCGCCATGCCATGCCATGCCTTTAGCTGAATTTAACTCTGAAAAGTATACTTGCAATTTGCATACGTATTTGTCGTATTTATTTATGTTGATGCAAAAACAATAATAGTATAATGATGATGAATGAATAATGACCTGATAATAAAAACGACAAGTTGGGTTTTATGACCAGTTAGATAAACAAGTGGTTTGATTCATCCCTTGCGCTTGTAATAAATAATGTCAACAATGTTATCATCATCGCAAAAACAAGTCTGCTGACTTGTCTCTGCTGTCAAAAGTATTTATATCATGTTATCGAGCAGTACAATAGGCTATAAATTGTACGAGTACTACGTATGAATCTCTATCCTAATCCTAATCGGAGGCATTTATTAGCGTCTCTATTTACTGTATACAATTGCTGTAAAGCCACTAAGGCACATTAATGAGATGATATGTTTATATTAGGCTAATAATCTCTAACAAATTGCTGATTAGTGTATGACAGGCTGCTTTCAGTCTCAGTCCAATCCAAACTCTAAACTATACATTGCAACTTGCAACTCAACAAAGTTCAAAGTGTTTTCAAAGTATATAGTAAGTTATGTTATGCATTATGCAAATGATATGCAGAATGAATCATTAGCTAAGCTTGTGCTAACAAAAGCAAATAATATTTACATTTGCTTGAATACGTAGCACAAAATATGTAAATAATGAACTATGCAATTTAAATTGAAGACATGTAGTTGTGTAAGTGTAGGTATCATCCTGCCAAAACAACACTGGCATTGTTTTTTAGCCAAAGTATGTAAACACTTTAATAGGCCAATATAAAATATTTATGTACATACATAATACATATACATGTACTCGTACACGAGTGTACGTATATTTACAGAATGTAACTTGCATAGCTAGTCTGTTAGGAGTAGGAGTGAAATTATAATTATAATTGTTTATTTTATAGTAGTCTGTCTGTCTGTTCTGAGATTTTTCTATCCTAATCCTGTGTGTGTATATGCCATATCTAAATTATATTATTATATTCCTAAAATTCCTGTGCTATATGCTATCTATGCCTAATGTTACATGCCATTAGCAATTGCA
>JABASH010005345.1:0-12275 GCA_019776445.1 Tomocerus maximus | reverse complement strand
TTGATTACATTAAATGTATGTTGATGCACTCTGTCAGACACGAGTTACAGGTATCTATACCAGACTATGCTACAACAACTGCATTGTGAAACTAATTAGCTTGATAAAATACATGTACCAGCTATTAATTAGTTCATTGCAGATGGGTTAAAGTACATTTATCCACATGCATAAAAGATACAGGATACTACATATATTCACAATAATTTCATCCCGCAACAAAACCTTTGGAAAATTGAAAGCGAAAATTACAAACTGAATACATATGAATTATGAAATCATTTTATTTTTGGTCGCACAATTAACAAGTAGGTACCTACCAAAATTAAGTGTTCTTGCATGAACCGTAAAAGTAAAAAATCAATGTTGACACCAGTATAGTATCCAATACTGCAGCAATGTCATTGTCGCTAATTAGTACTTAGTGTTGATAATTAAACACTCATCATAGCATTAGTGCGGTAAGTTTCCGGTATCTCTTCGTATTGTGCGGTGGGGTTAGTGTTAATCAATAGTCATACTTGCAATTAATAAGGAATTCAGAATGATGACCACTAAGCATGCAAGGCTGTATTTCACCAAAAGGCATTTGTGGGTCGGGATTCAGGATAACCCTGTTTTGTACACGAAGAACGAAGGATATGGATACGATAGAGAATTTCTCTGACACTGAGTTTTCTCTGGTGCCAACTAAAGAAGTTAGTTGTGTTGTAGCTCAGCTAACTAAGCTAACTCATTCTGCCAGATGAACTAACATGAGCACGAGGACTCAGAGGGAAAGCTGGATAAATATTGGATCTGTATACAAGCAGTAACTATATATCTAGTATGTAATTCCATACAATGTACAGTAGTGGACTGGCATAACCTAATATTATTAGGCACCTATTTCGTAATATATGTCAGTACACCAGTGGAATACATATATTCCTGTTTCCAATTCGTTTTTCCTCAGTTCACAGTACAGAGCATAGGAAATGTGAAACGGAATACTCTTGTTCTGACCTGAAGTAGTAACTACGTAGACTACTTCAACAGGAAAACTGGGTTTTCTGCCTTCGTTGCAGAATATCAAGTGATGTAGCGAAGCAGAAATGAACGTAACGTAACGTAAGTTGCAGTTAACTCTAGAGTATAAGTTGATAAAGCCGATTTTCCTGCAAGATCGTTGATGTGTGCTATGCTACAGAGATAAATCCTGAATGTAGAGTTTTCTAAATAGCATAGAACAAAAGAATCTATTGTTATATACTTGGTAGTAGTAGTAAAGGTACATTATAGGTATAGTCCAATGGCGTATGTAGGAATGAATTCCGGGGGAATACCATCTCCTATCGAAAAAATATTATGAGTCCGAAAAATACATTTTTGGTTGAAAATGGAACCAGAAAGATGAAAACTATGGGTAAATGTTTTCATAAAAAAATACCTTTTACAGGGTTTAACACCCTGGTTTGGTACGCCAGTGCATATATGGTACTGGACATTGGTTTAACTTAACTAGAGTAATCTATAATCTACTAACTAAATATTATATGAGCACATGTGCCATAATAGACATATGGAATAGATTTATCTATTCACATAACGTACTAAGTATATAATATGTATGTATGGCTAAAAGGATAAGTACCCACCACAGGGTCACATTCCCAGAAGAAACTTTTCATTCCGCAAAGCCACGAAAACCAAAGACAAGCCAAGAAATGTAGCTAGTAGTAGTACATTGATATAGTATATATAATGGATGTCAGGTACCGACGGACAACATAATGCATGTATGAAGTAGCAGTGTATATTTGTAGTACCTAGCGAAAAGGGACTACTGGAGTAAAGTTTACTGCAGTGAAATAGAAAAGGAACTGGAGAGTAGTAGAAAGAGCCAAGTAAATCGATAAAGAACTCTCAAACGAATCTCTTCAATGACGAAGTTCCCTTGCTCGCTCTTTTCTTTTACTTGAGTTTACGCTACGAATTATAATAAAAGTGCCCTACGTAAATAGGTACTGTGGTTTGTGGCACAAATACTACTACACTGTACACTCAAGGAAAAATAGTAGTAATAGCCAGACCATATAGAATAATACTATACCATTGGAATAGTATATAGGAACTCTGGGAGAATAATTCTGTCACTGTGAGATTACTATTCGAGAACCTTTCCTTCGAATGACCTTCCTTCATTGATCTGGTCTGGCTTTGGCAGAACTTGACAGCCCTGGCCTAGGCTGACCTGTCTTGTCCTCTCCTCACTGTTATTTGCTTATTGTTAGCTAATTCCTCACCATCTCTACATAAAATCCATACACACAAAGTATTTACACCTATAGGGATGTAGTAGTTTACCTAGCTCAATTCTGCAGATAACATCCACACAACGAAATCCAGTAGTACAGTACCGTATTGGCTCAGTAACAAACAACACACAAAAGCAATCCGCAAAAAATAATCTATACAAATTGCCCTCAGCTCCTTGAGTAACAGTATACAATTTTATTTTTCACAGTTTATTAACAGTTCACCCTGTGCATTATGTGATCCCAAAAAATTGCATAATGCTGCATTACTCCTCAAGAACAGTAAATCCCATAAGAGTTCATACGTTTACTTAGTATTTGGGTTATCTTTAGCTTAACATAATTCTCTTGGTGTATAACACAATACATACGTGCACACTGCATACATACATAAATATTATATGTCTGTCTGTCGGTCTGTTTGAATTCAAGTAAATCTGCTATTCNGTGTATAACACAATACATACGTGCACACTGCATACATACATAAATATTATATGTCTGTCTGTCGGTCTGTTTGAATTCAAGTAAATCTGCTATTCTATGTACATTACACAGCATATGTTTCAATACAGAATTCGTCATTTCCAGTCCTGAAGGAGCTAGCGGCAGCTTATGTATCCACAAATCAATACTTGATTTTCACCGAGTATATTTAGAATTCACATTTATCTCTTCTTTCTAGACTACATACTACATATCTAAGTTTAATATTATGAACACCAATAAGACATTAATACCTAACAAGTCATTCACCGTACATGCTTATACGATTAGTCAGTGGTATCATATACTACAGCTATAAAAAATATTATCTGTTCTGTACATGTGATAATTTATCAACGATTTCGTTGGCCTTATGTACTAAACACGTTACGGCATAAATAGACTACATTAAATCTAGTATTTTAGTATACTAAATTGCAAAGTGATACTACTACAGAAATATCTTAGTTACTTCTCTGAACACTAATCTATTTGTGCAATCTTTAAGCACTAAGATAACCCATGTGTTCAATCATATTTTAAAAATGTGATTGAGTCAAAATAACTGCAAACTCACGTATATGATATCTAACTCTGGCAAGTTCTAATTGCATAATAAGTTAGTAACGGAAGATTATGTACAGTTGCGTGTTTAAATGGATTCAAGTACACATTACACAAAGGCACTTCAATTGATAAAGCACAGTCATTCATGTTGACATTTGTAGTTTGAATTGAATTCTTATATCCACATTCGTAGATCGTTGAGTTGGGTGGGTCGTGCAATTTATAACACCATCAACATGAACGAGATATAATTCCTAAAATATATGTCTATAGCTATATCAAGTCATAATACGGGCTATTGACATTTATTTTATCGTTTCACACTTAAGATTTCGTGCCTTGGTTAGCGTTACATCTTATATTTATCAGTGTGTACTCATACAGTGCTTGTGAAGACATATTTATGTGTGTCCAGTGTACTTATGTAATACATGTCTGAAATACAAAATTCTAACGCACAAAACAGTCATACTCAAGGAATCTAATTCAATCAAAATCAGGCTGTGCTAATTAAAATTATAAAATCAAGGGAGTGCTTAAATTCTGTACACAAAAGACTAAATTATTGTAACAGAGTGACAGTTATTTGAGTTAATATACATACAGTCTTATAGACTGTAAAACAAATTTAATTATATGCAATTAAAATTACGATTGTGTGTAAGTGAGCTATTGTGACTTTTGTGACATAGTTAATGCGAGTTTAACTACTTTTGTCAGTGGATACAGCTTACAGTTTAATGAATCAAACGCTTATCTACCATATGTTGTGTAAAAAACTAAGTTTAATTAGTTTAATATCATCGTTATACCAGTAAATGCAACTTCTTAATCCTAATAAATAGTATTTGGTCTTGAAATGGTGACTGGGACACTTTAGTGCTAATGGACAGCTGCTAAAATGTTACAATCTTAAAAGCCATTCCAATTTCCGATATCAAGTAAGCCATACCTGATTCCTATAGTCAAATAATTAAAGAAAACATAAGATTTTAAGTTAAATCTATGCATACATCTTACTAGCTGTCAAAAAATAAAACCAGTTCGCTAGAGTTGTCATTTGAAGAGATTCTCTGAGACATTTGCTCTTTAGTGTTGTGGCTAACGGAGAAGGATTTCACTACTTGTCAATATTTCAACGTCATCCTCGTCAGCGCCCATGGAAGGTCTCCTGAGCAAATGGACCAATGTTATGAAAGGATGGCAATTCAGATGGTTCGTCTTGGACGAGACCACCGGCCTACTCTCTTACTACACGGTGAGATTCTACTGTCACTATTTTTAGACATAAAAATATCTTCACTATCTAGACTTTACTTCGTATCGTAAAACACTTAGCATTTATCTTAAATATTTTACCCTGAAATATACACATACTTTAATATATTCTTGAGTATTTGGCGCATAATAAATTGCTGACCGGTGTTTTTGCTATAAAGCAGTTGCAATAATATTTCTGGACCTAAATACAGGTGTATTATATCTAAAGAGAAAATTTTTGGAAATTTTGGATCAGTATTTCGTTAGAAATTGTTAATTAGGAATTAGTTGGGAATTGGAAACCATATTTCTATGTTAGATGTTTAAGCGTCCAGTTTGTGTTTACGAATTAATTAATTGCGAGTTTGCGAGCTTTTCAACCTTCGAGCTTTGCTTTCTCCAATATATCGGATTGCGAATTGCAGTTTTGGATTCCAGGATATATGAGAAGAAAGGAATGAGTTACGCAGTTTTATTGACATGCCATTCAGTCAACTTTTAGACTCCGAGAGCACATGTGTAGATGTGTGTGTATGGGTTGCTGTCAGGTAGTTATATTAAAAGCCATAATTTTCCTCGGCTTTCTCCGGATTATACATTTTTTGTTTTCATTTTGTGATTGCGACTATGTTCTACATTTTTTTCTTTCCTCTAGTCGAAGGAGAAAATGAGGAGAGGTGTCCGACGAGGCTGCATCAGATTACAAGGAGCTGTATTGGGAATTGACGACGAAGAAGACGCCAATTTCACCATCACTGTTGATGCTAAAGTATTTCATCTCCAAGCTAAAGACGCCGAAGAAAGAGAAATTTGGGTAAATTTTTTGATTGCTTACAAAATATAGTTATTTTACAAGATTCTATTTTTGTATATGATATAGTTGAGGTTGAGAGGGGGAAATCAGGAATTATTAAATTATCGACTGACAGAAACCATTTTATCGTAGAAAATATCTAAGTGTTGTTACAAATTTGTTACTTTTGTCAAACAATCGCAGTTAAATTTATGGTGTTATCCGATGTTCGTGTTTAACAAAAAATTATTTGCGTGTGGACTAAATTAGGTGTTATGTTATATGTATATTATGTACCATGTTCCCAAAATAGTATGTTCCAGTTTTATATTCATCGACAACCATGCAAATGTAGTTATATTGAATTAATAAAACGAGAGATTGTAGGCAATATTCTCTGGAATCCGGAAAATATTGATATGTTAAACAAAAGGATGGAGAACAAACAAAGTTGTCCTTTCAGCGGAGGCATGCCGCGCTATGTTTATATAGTGAGTGCAAAGTCCGAATCCATTCCAGCCCATTAAAGTAATAAAATAAATATAGGAAGAAATTGATAGTTTACTTTGCATGGTTTACTTTATGACCGTGTGCGTGCGTGAAGGGAACAGTAAATTGTAAAATCGGTTGACATTGGTTGTGGGTAAAGTTGAATGTTAAGATATTGATGTATTGATGATTGATTGAGCGTTATAATGCTGAAAATACTAATGCATGGTTGATTTGGTAGGTAAGAGCCTTGGAGGAAGCCATCCTGAAGCACGCTCGAGTACGACCGGGTTCCTATTTGCCTCATCATTTTTCCGATGTAAGTGGATCGGCGGAGGAGCCATTAATCCGTTTCGAACAGCGACTTGCCCAGGCAGACGCTTATTTGCAACTTTTAATTCAACAAGTAGCAGCTTTGGAAAGCAAGCCCGAGTTGGCCCATCTGGTCACGAAAGCCAATGAATTTTTGGAGGCTGTCAAACACAGCATTGTTCTTCTTCAGATTGCCAAGGTACTCCAGCTCCAGTAACAGTAGTATTGATTTTCATTTTCTTTATAATATTTATGCAATGCTCGAAGTAGAGGTAATGTACCCCGTAATAGAAATCTAGGCCGACTTTCATTTCATTTTCATTCCTTCCCTTCTCCTGCATGTTTACCATTCGGTTTTGGCGAGTGGGTTGAACAGTTAACTTAAATACGCTAAAAGCTACACTAGTAGTCATTTGATGTGAATTCTTAATGAAAGTCATTGTAACAGACATAGAAATTGTATCCCACTGCGTACTACTCCTATAACCTACTCACTCTTTTATACTGTTCTGCTACCCTAAATACTAAAAATTGAGTGAGGAAGCCAAAACCAAACGGCTAATACAACAGTTCTGTGTGTTGCCATGATATTTAGCTAATTGACGGGTCTCGGGAATCTATACTAATGTTAAAGTTACTGAGTAAAGTAGATATACTTCCATTTATTTGTTTTATACACATATAGTACATGATACATAAAAAAGTACATCATTGTAGATTGTAGTCTACAACACATTTCCCAGTTTCCATTCCATACGCAACGCAGTAGTATAGTAAAGTGAAGAATTTATTTACTTTACTAATCGTAGGTTAGGTACACGATATTAGAGTTTGTCATCTCATCTCTTCGTTATATCCATTACCTAGAGATAAGTATCTTTGGTTTTGAAAAGTTGAGTGTCTGTGCAACTTTACCTTACTGACCGACAGACCGTCAGTGAAGCAAACGGGAATAAATATCGATTTTTACCAGACTTGCTGTCATAAGAATGAAATTAATTATTAATTCCTCTGAATGGTTACAGATACTGTTAGACTTATAATTAAACATTACAAGAGGCTTCCTACATGAGTTTGAGTTAATTACTGTTTTCGTTATTTAGAACACTGCATTCCCAGTGGCAGGACTTACCACACCTGTGATTCTCCATTATTCGGACCCCGAAATCCAAACCGGGATTGAGTTCGGTGCTGAGTGCCGGGAATCCGTTAGCTCTTCCAGTAGCTGTGGGGTCAAGAGCGTCGTCAGTCAACAAACGACTGTGACTCGCGTAGCTACCACAAGTTCTGTTATTGTTGGCCAGTCGCCCATTTCTCCTAATGAAAAGAGTCCGGTTTTTATCTCTTACTCCAGTTCAGATGACGAACAAGACTTTTATGACGCAAGTGAAGATTTGTATCCAGACCAGTAAGAGATTTTTCCCTAATTGTTTTATTTTTTTAATATCCACACTTACATAACAACGACCCTTATAAGTTACTAAATTAATTCGTGTCTGTACTTTTTGTTGAAAATAGAACTGAAGAGTCCAAAGTTAACCCGGCGCTAGCGCTTACCACCGTCACTCCTCTTCCTGAGGCAATCTTGGCGATGCCTTTAAGCGGAGGTGCCGCAGGATCAGCCAAAAAATATTGCTCATGTAAATCTCCCTGTAAGTGTACTAAGAGCCTTACTAAATGTCCCGACCCAATTGAAAATAGTACTCCCACTTATGACTGGGATGCCTTATACGATGAAGAGCCTGAAGATGATTTGGGCTCTGTCGAGTCTCATGGTTCAGTCCTCTCGCACTTACTTTCCCAAGTTAAAATCGGTATGGATCTGACGAAGGTTGTTTTACCCACATTTATTTTGGAACGACGGAGTCTCCTTGAAATGTATGCCGATTTTTTTGCTCACCCTGACATGTTCGTGAATATTGCGGATACAACTAGTCCAAAAGATAGAATCGTTGCCGTTCTGAGGTTAGTAATGTTTTCCCGCATCATTACATTACTTTGTCAAGTTCACAGAGTAATAATGACTTTTTCTGACGTAGGTGGTATTTGGGTGCTTTCCATGCTGGTAGAAGATCAGAAGTAGCTAAAAAGCCATACAATCCAATTTTAGGCGAAGTATTCCAGTGCTACTGGAATCTTGGTAATGGACATTGTTCCACACAGAAACCTGGTACGCAAGATCAACAGCCAAAACACCGTAAATCCTCAAGCACAAGCAGTTCTACTAGTTCTTCCGCAGCCCCAGATGGAAGATTACTGCCCTGGGTAGAGGATCCCAATGCTCTAATTTTCTTTGGCGAGCAAGTGTCTCATCATCCTCCTATTTCTGCTTTCTATGCAGAGCATATGAGAAAACAGATTTCCCTTAATGCGCACATCTGGACCAAGTCCAAATTTCTCGGTCTATCTATTGGTAAGTAAAGACAAGCGAATTTGGATAGACGAACCATTTCATTCTTATCTTCCCTGTACACTATGCATTATTTTGTTCAGATCTGTTAATTTAACTACCGTTGATAGCATTTAGTATATGTACAGCGTTCGGTTTACGGCAAATGTCATAAACTTAGCCAGTACTGGTTGTAGGAATCTTTTATACGTTGGTGTTACTAGACATGTTGAACGCATTACAGAGCTGAAAGCGTGCTCTTTAATTTTGGTTGTAATGTTCTCGTGGCCTGACTATAAAATAACTCAGACGGCCAATGCGCTTCAGGATAAGAATGCAAATGACAAGAATTATGGCCTTCTTTGGACAGATAAAACAGACGCGGGCTTCGTAATATGGAGTAATTGACAAATTTTAATGACTTTCTCCTCTCTCTGTTTGTTCTGTTTAGGAGTGCACAATATAGGTCATGCTACGCTGACTTTACACCAGCCGACACGAGAAGACTACGTTTTAGGATTTCCCAACGGCTACGCCCGCTCTATATTCACAGTTCCGTGGGTCGAATTAGGAGGTCCAGTTACAATCTCATCAACTCAAACTGGCTACCATGCCCGTGTTGAATTTTTGACGAAACCATTTTTCAGCGGTGAAAAAAATAAAGTAATTCATTCCCGTAGATATTTTAATTGAATTTCCGGGACTGAGATTTACCTCGGATAGAATTACTACCTTACATTTTGCTATGTATTTTCCATTCCAATGTCGTACTGATTCAATTATTTTGACTTTCATGTAGATTAATGCTCAGGTTTTCAGTCCGGATGATAAAAAGAAACCCTTCCTAACTGTTGATGGAGAATGGAACGGTTTAATGACTGGAAAATGGGCTGATGGACGTACAGAAAGATTTGTCGATGTTAAGAGACTCAATATTATTAAGAAACAGACTAGAAAAGTAGCAGAACAAGATGCATATGAATCCCGGCGTATGTGGAAAGACGTTACGCGTGGACTGGCGTAAGAATAATTTAATATTAAGATTGAAAATTACTTATTTATAAAGTTTACATTAAAAAGGTCGGAGTCTAAAAATAGTACAATATTTTGTTTAATGTTACAGTACTAGGGATATTGACCAAGCAACTGATGCTAAATTCTATTTGGAAGAAAAGCAGCGTTCAGAAGCCCGTGACAGAAGTGCTCGTAGTGAAACCTGGAAACCTAGAATGTTCATTCCAGCAGGCGACACATGGATATTCTCTGAGCCATTAGAACAGAGACTGAAACTTCTTCAAAAAGCCAAAAGTGGGCCTACGACTAATTAAGCGTTTAATTTTGACTCGCAGTAAGTTAAATTGGGAAGATGAATTCCTTTTTTACAATATAATACTAGCCAAACTCATCGGATCTCCCTTTTGACTTTTGAAAAGTAATTAATACGTGTATGACTCCAAGTTATATTCCTTGATCACTAATAATGTTTCATTATATCTAATTATAAGCAATAAGTGAAGTATATGGCGAATGTGTGTAATGCAAAACTTCCCTACATTAAAATGCATGCACATGTAATGAATCCAAGGCCAATTCCAGTTTGTATTGTATCTGTAAGCATACATTTAGTAGAGTTGTTTCAATTGTAATGACTTTGTTAAGTTTTTCATTACTGATAAAGACATTCCTGTTCAAAACCATTGCAGACTTGACTTCGAACTTAAAGTAGCCAGTAGCGGTGACTATCTATAATTTATTAGCATGAATATTATTAAAGTAGTGTAGAGGTAATTTAATCATTGGCCTTTGTTGTAGAAATGCTGTAGTTAGAGCAAAATTAATACCTTGTTCGAACCATATCCAATTTGTGTAGCCTACCACCCAATACCCTTGACGTACCTTGTATACCTACCTAATTACCAATACAAATACAAACTAAAAGTAGTAATTAAATTAGCAATATTAATAATTTATTACCCCATTAGTAAGATCAATCTGTAGAAATGGAAACCAATTCAGTACCTATACATACATTATGTAATCACAGTGAAAGATTCTAGAAATAGTTATCTTAACGTTGTCAGCCGTATCTCTCAATATCGATAGCTACCTAGTGGATAGAAAAGTAGAAATTGTACGTAGATCAGGCCATTAGAGTATCGATCGATCTACTTTATCTTATCTATACTTATACTTATTCCGTAGAAATTGGTAGTACAATTTCTTATGATAATGCAAATTCGTCTATAACGTAAACCGTATGTACTCATTTCAGTACCTCAAACATAACATAATAGTAAAACTCCAGTGAATACAATCCAAATTGCACTATACCTACAAACTACGCCATCCTATTTCTACCCTTACAAAATTACACTACAAATATCCAATAAATTCCTAAATGTATAAAAAGCATGTGTTCTATACCCTAATTGTCCTCTGACCTACAAATAATATTATTATTGTTAGTAAAACTAACTAAGTATGTAATAATTTGCGTGATTTTCTTAGATTATAGTATTGATTAAATAGAAAACAATTTATAGAACTATAATTACTTAAATATTGTATTTAATCATACTAAAAAAGTGCTAAAGTAGTCTAAATCTAAATAGTATGCAGAAGTTCTTCTTTTGAAAATTCACACTGCAGCAGACAGCTGCATTGTGTGGATACCATCCGATTACGTCTTCTTTAAACTTGACGTGTAACCTCATTCAATCTATAACATTTTTTATCTTTCAGTACTATGGTCTTAGTCTTATCTATAATATCTGTAGGCAGGCAATTACTATTACAATTCAATCTTCTCTATATACCAGTTTCTACCCTCCATCGCCATTGCCATTAACGTCCAAAGACAATGAAAAACAGAAAGCTAATCCAAAAGCGCCACATCAGTTCTATGAAATACCATTCTATCCTAGTACACGAAATACTAAAAATGTCTGTCGATCTTTTAGGGTCATGTCAAGGAGAGATGCAGAGGGGTGTATTGTATGTTACAATAAATACGTAGATACTATCTTAGGGATGCTATATCTAAAATGAACGTTGGTAATGAAAAGGGTTGGATTGAATATCTTGTAGGGTTATTATAACCTCCTCGTATATTGTGCGGCAGTGTAATGTGTACATGTAATTTATTTTTGATTGAAATTGACAATTTTATTTATAAATCTACAAAGATGAGCCTTCAAGTTTGAACTGTGAACTAACGACAACAGATAAGTACTATGACACTATACAGAGTGTAATCTTAAATATAATACAGAATAATAGACAGAGATGAAATGGCAAGTGAGTTAATGAAAATTGCAAGCTGACTCTGACTTATTGTTAGTATCGCATGTTGCCGCCTACGTCTGTTCTACAGTGATATTATGGAATTGAATTGTCTGAGCAATTAAAAATAATCTCGTAATGTAAAAATAAATTGTAATATTAGTAGTAGTTGAAAATGGCCGAATCAATCAAAGACGATCTACTAGAACTCATTATGAAGACAATGGACTCTTGGCTTAATTATTAAAGTTATCAAAGGCTTAATTTACAATGATAAAAATATTACGTAGTGTAATGTGAATGTATTATGCAAATTCAAATCACATTCTTGAATCTAAACATATAAATTTAGTTGTAAGTCAACTAAAAATACATTGTTCTATATTCTATTAGAATATTA
>JABASH010005344.1:0-12275 GCA_019776445.1 Tomocerus maximus | reverse complement strand
CATGACGTTATAAACGACACTATGGACAGAATACCGCTTCTTTAAGTGAAGCGGGAGAGCGCACCAACTATGAAATATTCTTTGCATTCAATTTTAATCTAAAGGGTCGGTGCCAACCTACTGGCAACCTCCCCACACAACAACTTAGCATGAATTTACTATATTAATAAATATTTACAACAGCTAAGCCCTACTTTTAACTATAGTACGATCGACAAAACATAATACACAGAAGAGTAAATAAATAAGCACGTTCAGTAGACTCAGGATCTGGTTGTACCAGTAGTAAAATTAGGATGTTATAAATGACGAAAATTCTCCAGTAAGTTTTTGTGAAGTCTTAAAACCATATTTTTAATACTTTAATTTGTCAACGATGAAAATATTTTATAACTCGTATTTTATTTTTGGATTTACAACTGCATATAATTAATTTAGCTAATTTGATCCTTTTAAATGGCTTGTACATTGAAAATGTGGTAGTTTGGTACCATTATAAAATGCTTGGGTGCAAAATTCACATGTTTTTAATGAGAAGTATAGAAAGGCAAGGTTTAAAATGACATCTAAATGTAATATAAATATACTTGAAAGAAGAAGTAATATAGTGAGAAAGTTGGGCAGTTTCCTATTTTAGAGTTATATGGTATTTGTGATAGTATTATAATATTAATGTAGGATATTAGTTATAGAGGATGCAGTGTAAAGAGAAAGTTGTAGCTCCAGCAAAGAAGAGGGAAGGAAGAAAAGGACGGAAATCGATATCCCACCAGAGAAAAGAGATTGAAGCAAAGAGCTTTTCAAATAAGCAGAAATTTTCATCTTAAAATTCATAACAGAGAGTTTCCGATATATTTTAGACGGAAAAGAGCTGGGTGTAGTAACTCTAAGGTCAGGACTAGTATACCGTATAGAGTGAAGGTAGGCAGAAGCTTCACGTGGCTTCCCTTGCCTTGTCGTCACCACGAGGCAGTTGAAGAAGGTGCTCCTAGTGGCTTCTTTTATAGTCCTCCACTTTTATTTTATTATATTATAATGCAACGCAGCCAGGAGAAAGGACAGAGGAGCTAAGCAACTCTAGGAGTAAACTAACACAGGAGAGAGGAGGCACAATAGGAACAGACTTAAGACAAGTGGGTACGGGTACATCAAGGGGAAAGCTATAACACATCCGCGATACTTGTCTGCTTTTTACTAGAACTGCAACCAAAGGCTCCCAAACACTAATAGAACGCTCTGTCGAGTGTAATCTGCAGAGCAAACACACATTCCATGTAATATGACTATATCTGTACTCCCACCCAGGGCAATGTGCAAGCAAAACTCATGGTGGGCTGCCTTGATAGAATACACAGATAAATACCTCGCTGCCTGCGCTTCTTGGAGAAAGTGCATACCTTTACGTGTGTATCCCCACAATATGCCAGACTTTGTTTGCATATGTACATGAGATGCGATTAACAACACATAAACTACCTAGTTTGTGCCTACTTGCTATGGATATTAGAAACCCTGCAAATCCTTGGCTTTCCCCGTGTTAACTATGTCGCTATCTCTCTTTGCTTCATCTAAATATACCCAAATGCGTTTCAAGGACACTTTTCTCCCATCCTAATATCCACTAACGCACCTGAAAAACAAAAATCAGGGGAGATAAGTAACATTCAATTTTAGAAAGTCACTATCCATAGTTTACTTAAGGGTTCTGCTACCTTTAAATGACATCATAATGGATAAAAAAGGAATATAGGTATATAAGGCTTTCATGGTAATGCTATGCCAATTTTTGAAAAGAATATTAGCAAACGAATTTTTTCGTGATAATTGAACTAGTACTTCCAATGTTCATTTCGCAGACATAAATGAGAATGCAAGTTATTTAAAATTATGACAATTATTTCAAAGCGTGTGGACATGATTTATGTTCATTCAAACAAAGTAAATTATTAACAGTGGTAAATTAAAATGAATTACTGAATTACTAATTCCTAATTAATGGTGAACAATCAAACAGACGTAATTGTTCTTTTAGCACAATAACACGTTTAACTTTTTTGTTCGCAGTCTTTTCTTATTTTTGTAGCTGAGCTTTGGCGTAAATTGTAGTATAAGAGTTAGTAGGCATCTAGTCAAGGTCTTTCTATGTTATATCGTTACGTACTTATTTATACATTTTGATATCAAATATGGGGCAAAAATATTGTCAAGACAATGGGAACAGATGTGTCCCATTTGTACATTCCATCATAAGCTTAACAGGTCTGTATAACCATTGTGTGCCCACCTACAAGTACATATTAAAATAACAGCAAGTATAAGTGTTACTGTATATAAGTACAAGTGATTTCTTCAGTAATATTACAAATTATAATGGCAATGAGGTCTCATATATTATTTGCTTTAAGGTGCAGCATTAAAATCTTGATATACTTAATAGCCATTTTATACTTACACTTATCATTAAGTAAGTATTAAAACAGCCCTTTACGTTAATAAAATAAATGTGCCAGCTATTATGCAAGGGACATCCATATGAAGTGTAATGAAAATGTGATCCAGGTAATATTATTAAGTGGCATTATTTGAGTATTAGTGGCATTCATGTGAAAATGTTTATCGGGTAAAATTCAGCTCTATGCTATACAAACTTTCCCCAAACGGTATGGGTACCTGCATATCTATACACAATGTACGGGAATACGGCACCTAGGAGGTTCTTTAGTTATTGTTAGTCAACCAGCTTCTCTACCACAGTTTTCTCTTCACTCTATCGTATAGTTTTTCAGGGTGAGATAAAAATGATTGAAAATGGAGAGACACGCTAAATATGGATAAATCACTGGAAGTTTTCTCGGCCAAAGCAAACTTAGACACGCTAACCATTTTTTACACAGTGATTCATTATATAAAACAGAAGAAGAGAGATTTCATTTGGGATTAATACTGACTTACTTGTTAGTAGTCTACTCTACTCTGCTTTGTTTTCGTACATAGACCAACTTCGTTGCAGTATTGTTCATCTGACTGATTGGAAATGGGTAGACTAACACTATGGTATGCTACGTATAAGTAGCAATGCACAGTATGACAATTAAGTTGGTTTCACCTGCCGTCGAGGCTCAGAATTTTGCTAATAAGTCATTTAGACTGATTAAGCATTACAGTAAATAGTACTACCTAACTTTTAGGGTTACCGTCAGTGAAATAAATGTCCCAAAGTCTATTTGTATTTACACGATTGCAGACATTGACTCGGGGAAAGTAAAATAACGACAGGCAAACATCAAACATATCGGAAATATCTACAGAAATCAACAAGTCCTAAGTTCCTACTGCGAAACATTCAAACCAAAAAATGGGTAACAGCCCGATATATCTTCAAAAGTGGCTGGCGATTTAGGACTGATGTTAACTAATTGTAAATTATTCGGTGAACTTTCCAGGTCAGCATTTTTTCCAGAAAATGTGCTTGCCGAGTTTTCTTTTTCAGTAAATTTAAACCTCCCGAACTATAATACCTACACTATGATAATATCTGAGTGATACTATCACAGACAATACAATTCGCGAGCAGCTATTATAATATTCTCTTCTTATGCAGAATTATTGGGGTTTGGAAGGACGAATGTGAACAAAGTCAAGATTTCAGGGGAAAAAAGTAATAATAAGTGGCAAGTAGGGTAGCGACTTAGTGGTCATACGGTAGTGACTCCTGACTGTTAGTTATTTTTTACACTTTATAGCAGATCTGCACCTCCCGTCAGTAACCTACCTAAGTCAGTCGACTGCATGCCTACGTACATCCATACATTCGTTAAAAGTCAAGTCAGAAACCCAACTGGAAAATAGAGCACTAAGCGTCGTACGTAACTATAGCCGAAATATAAAGCCAAGGCCAGATTTCTTTCCTATGTTCCTCAGTGCACACATTCTACTTACACAGGAAGCTGAGTAAATAGCCTGTTTAGCAGTTTCTACCAAATGAAAAGTATAACTGGGATCACTAACTAGCTGTAAGTTACCTTGGTTTCTAGGATTTCCTGAACTAGCTGGGCACTTTTGTTTTTACAATGTTACCTAGCTGGTGTAAAAGTGTAACGGCGTATAGACAAGTGTTTTTGTTAGCTGAACTTTTCCTGTGAAATATTGTAGAGCTGCTAATGGTACAGCGTGTTCAAAATACTAATCATAAGTATCGACTAATGAATTTCTTTTTCCGTGTAGGCACTGAACTGACTGCCCATCTTGTTCCACAATAACCAAAACAGTACGCATGTAATATCACATAGTATTTATAGCAGAGTGTTTAAGGCGTTTACTGACTCGCAATCAAAGAGCCATTTAATGACGTGATTTATATTTGTGTGCCTATACCTTTAAACGCACTCAGAATTATTTTTGTAATAATAGCTTACATTGCATTCCATAGGTACAATTATTGTTTACTCAAAATTAACCTGGGTGATTGATTGAACTCAGACCTCTGCTATGGAGAGACTGATGGAGGCTAAATTCACACTCTTACTGCAGACGTTCTTGCCTGGTATGTAGTATAGGTATGCCTAGGTACCCATATTATAATATACCCCATCAAAGTTGATTGCTCAATACTTAAAGTATTTATAGGAGCAGTATTTATTGTCTTACCTACAACTAACAATAAGTCGAATTAACAAGTTTTTCTGTCCTTTTACTTTTCTTGAATTTTTCGTTCTTGTCTAGACTTTTAATTAAATAAGTATGTACAGTGCGAAGCATGTAGCAAGTATTTACGGCAAATAGGGTTTACTCAAATCTACTTTGAATGGTGAAAGAATTAGGGAAAACTTTGTTCATTAGGAGATAATAACATTCTTATGAATAATACTACATATGCCATTTTATTTAGATTAGGCGACAAAATTGTTCGCCAATAAAAAGATATTAAGATATACACTAACAATACCGCAAATATATTATGCGAAATTAATTCATTCCTTATTAGTCATGGTCATAGCATGTTAATTGCTTTTTCATGACATCTCACTTGATCATATAAAATTGAGAGAATGTCATGTCACCAAATGCCAACATTACTATTACTTACTACCTGGTCAACTATGAATGCTTTGATTTTGATTCAGAAGTTAAATTGTGTCTACCTGATGAATTTACCCTTAATAACTACGGAGCATAGTATAGCAGTGTTAGAATCCTAGAGCTCGCAATCATGAGTTTATGGTAGATTTATGTAGGATTGAAGCAGAAGTAGATGGTTGGGTTACTTTAGAATAATTTGTATCAGAAAAAGTCACTTATTGTAGGCAATAATGACTTGGGATTGAATGTTCTACAATAACCAAGGTTTATTGACAATAGTGATGTAGTTTGATACACTGTATAGAAATAGTTTGGGTTAAGTAAGTATTATGTAGTATAATATTATGTGAATCGTAAGTATAGTGTGGGAGAATGCTCAGTGCATTTGAGCTGCATTAACTGCTAGAGACAGTTTGATCTTGTCTTCTCTGTGTGTAGATTCTGCAGTATAAACTAAAGTGGTTTTCTATTAAACTGAAATAAGCAGAGCAGAACTGAAATGGAGTATCTTATCAGGAGGTTCTCAGAGTTGGGCTTGGTTAGTTGGTTAGCATAGAGAATGTTTAAGACCCAGACCATAAAGATATAGTTAATAAGGTTAGGTGGTTGCACTTAATAATAATGTCTATCTGAGTCTGGGAAGAGTAGGGAGTCCACCATGTATAGAATTACCTTGCTAGTATGTCGTCTAGCATCACTCAGAATGTTCTTTCTTTATTTTCTGCCAGTTCGTCTATGTGGAGGAATACCGGGCTATTATTACGTGAGTCAGTGTAAGAGATACTTACCTATCTAAGTAGCGCAGCAGCCACTTACCCGAAGCATGACTAAAGGTAAGGCATTGTCTAAGTAGAGAGGCACGCCATAGGGAAGAGTGAGCTGCAGTGAGAGCATAGCCGGAGTCTCTGAATGAATCTCTGAAATAATGTCCTCTGAATTTGAGTATTCATAAAGTATGTATAGTTAAATCAAAGGAGAAAGTACGGGTTGTTGGTTAGGAGAAAGCTCTGTAACCAATGTCGCTCTCTCTCATTATCAACCACCAATGAATGATTAATGACTCTCTTCCTCCTTCGTCACTTCAAATTGTCCTCTACATCCATCTCTCTCATTTTCGCCAATGTCCCCAAACATCCTTTTGTTGCCTCAGTCACTTACACTCTCTTCATTTACATTACAGTACATCATAACAACACTGAACCAAGCACTCGTACTTTTACTTGCATTCTGACAGGTAGCACTTAATATTCCCTGCAACCACCAGATACTATTTACGTCCAAGTACCACAACCATTTAATAAGTACACATGTGCATCAAAGTAAATAAACCACAACAACATTGTTGGTGTAGTTGCTGTTACAAAAATTACTCGCCCCGCGTCACGGCCGGCCGTGACAGCCGGTCGTGACATGATTTGTGCCGCGGGCCCACATTCTAAAGGTTCTCAATTGCACCATATAAAATTTTTAAACTAATCCTGACACCACAGTTTCGAGTGGGAAATGAAAAAGTGGGATATTCCCACTGCCCCAGGAAGAAAATTGGGAAGCAAAATTGCTTAGTGGGTGGGAAAATGGGAAATAAAAAACTTGAGTGGGAAGCTAAACATAAAGATACAGAAAGTATAAATACATTTTACATCCAAATTCAAATAACACTGTTTCGAGTGATATTTCTGTTGTTTACTATTTACGAATGTTTATGTAAATGTAAAGAATAACAAAGTTGGAAATTGGGCTAATCTTAGTAAATGTTAGTACAAACGTTAGTAAATGCGTTAGTAAAACTCTCTAAAGCTTGTGTCTATTAATCTGCAAGGACTAACAATTGCTGGCTCAGGCGTAGATTTACATTATTCGCAAGCTGTATATAATTAACTAAGTCCGATTATTTAAACTGTGCAGTGTTCTTCTAACTCTTGACGATTCTAAAATTTGGTTCGCTTAGCCACAACTTATGTGGTTTCATTAAAAAAAATCGAAAACTAACAAAACACATGACTTATACTTAGGATACAATTACTTTCATTAGTGTATCGATGATCGATGAGCTGATAAATATTGCGTTGGTTGATATTTTGTACCGTGAGAGAATAACCGCCATGTGACGCGCTATCATTTCCCATAGCAATTATTCATTCCCGGCGATTTCCCACTTTTCTCACTTTTCCCAGTGTCCAACAAAATTAGGTGGGAAATGGGAAAATCCAAAACCATGTCTGACACTGATCGACAACACTAGAAGTTTTGGTGCTACTGTATTTTACTTGAAATTATTTGCAGTAGATACATTAACAAAGATACAAGTCTGGACCTTAGGACCCACAAGAAGACGCATAAGGCCCTAAATACACAAATGCACTTCAACAGCGAAATGGACCTGGACAGGGGATTATTTCTCTTGTCCACGGACACCTTCACGTTGTGGGTGTGTATATTTACTCATGTCCACTCAGGTTTACTCTGGACAAGTTTCCTTCTCCCAGTCCATCTCATCGCTATTGCCAACACTTACGTCTAATCATATCAGGGAACTAAGTACAATGTTCAAGTGGGTTAAATAAATCGGTTCTTCTGCGATATAAAGTTTGTCGTTCACTGTTCACTCTCCTCTCATTTCAGAATTTCAGTCGGTGCCATAGCATGCAACTGAGAAGGATAATCCAAGAGAGAATCAAGAAGAGAAAAAAGTCCCGAGGATTTCCTTCTTATTGTTGGTAAAGGAGGCACCCACTCTACACGTTCCTATTCAACTTACTAAACAAAAACTTGGTATCGTGTGTGAAATAATGAGCACCCGGGCTCTTAACCAATTCTTATTCTGAAGGACAGAGAGTTTATTAGATAAGAAATTTTTTGAATTGTTGCTTGCCCGAATGATTTGTTAAAATTACTGGATTATTAATGAGCGGGGCATTGCATAAACTACATTTACTTTTTATTAATGTCTGTGGTTTCACAAAGTTCATTTTTCAACGAGAATTATTAATAACCGTTGTTTAAAAGTTAATATTAAAAATAAGTAATAGTTGCTTTAAAACCAAAACATTTTCGGATAGTTTTTCTCGATCAATATATATTTAAGCCACGAGAAATATTGTTGATGAAATATTGATGCAACAAAACACTCTTTGGACATGTAATTAAGAATTTACTGGAAAGACGCTAAGCACTCCAGGTAGCCTGCACAAAAATTATTGTTCGCATTCTGGAAAAATAATTATTATACAGGGTTTACTGGAATTCAAAAGGCACAGAGGGATAGGGTTATTGGAGGGAATACGGTACTTCATTCCCCTTTGCCTTGTCCTGACATTTTGACATCCCCATTGTTCACTGAGCTTTTATCCTTTCTCTCTCCTCTGGATACCCGGAAGCGGATTAAAGACATGAGTATTATAATCCCAGCTTCCTGATAGCACGTATGTTATGCTACGATATAACATCAGACTTAACGTTTCCTCCCGAACCAAACCGAATCAAGCCAGAAAGCGCTACTAATGCTTAGGTACACGTAGACGTCGTCTTCCTCCTCCTAACTTATCACACTAAAAATCTTACATATGCCTTCTCTCGATCCTTTTAATGTAACATACCTACTCTGCAATATAGCTTAGGGCACAGGCAACGAATTAACTATTGCTACTACTAAATACTACTACGCTAAGTGCTAACCTATGTGAATTCTGACAAAAAGAACATAGAAACACAACAATAATATGCCTTGCTCTATTCTGTATTGCATTGTGGACAATGACATTAATTCACCTCACGCAATTTTCTTTGAACGCATGTCTCTTCATTAAGGTTATGGGAATTAAGCAATTCTCCTTTTTACGTCCACTGTGTACATTTGCCTGCATCTAATATTGTCAAAATGAATGACAATGCTTGCTTACGAATCAAAATAACACATAAGTTGTCACCCCGTTTCTTTAGTACAAGTATGACTTTGATGTTATAATATTTAAGCTTTATTAACATGTTAAAATTTATTTCATACATTGGAATTTATGCATGGGAATAAACTCCACTCGTAGTAGCGGTATATTTAATACGATTTATTTATTTTCATTCATATTGTGTGCTATTGATAACAACTTTGTTGCCTAAAATGTCCGTGGTACATTATTTATGCATACATAAATATGTCGTTGGCAATAGCATGGAGTAACATTAAGTATAGACTGTGGCTACAGCACTCAGGGTACTTTATGCTGTCAGTAAGGAATGATTTAATAATGCTGATGCCGATACTGGCTATCAGAACCTACAAGTACTGCGCATATACTAAGTACGTGCACACTGTATTATTTATTTATTTACTATTGCACATTACACATAAAATGTACTCACATACTATTTCGAATTCGTTGATTAGTCAACTCTAAACTGATTTTCATACACATCAGAACGCTTAAAGTTTGATTGTTGTCAAAATAATGGTAACTGAATTATGGATTCATAAAGTGATTTAAAGCAACAATGCTAAGTACTCTTTGGTATTTTCTAATGGAAAGAAAAATTTGTAATGAAGATTCATTGTCAAATACATCAAGATAAGCAGATAAAGAATGGTAAGAGTTGCATATTATTATGTGTATTTCAATGGTTGATCATAATCTTCGAATATTAATGAATGTCGGGCAAAAAAGACCATAGTATTGGATTGAGCTAAATGGATTACAAGTCAAATTATGAAAACAACCCATTTGTCCATAATAGGGTGAAATTAGCATTGATAAAGGCATGGAGATATTTTTGTGTAAGATTTGTTTTCCCATTTCCGTCATGCAAACAGACAAACATTGATTCCCGTTTGTATTTCAGTTCTCTGATAGACATGACATGAATCAATCAATTAATCAATCATTGACACGTACTTAATAATACGGTGCCAACATCGGTCTACGAAGAAATGTAATACATAGCTTGACGCTGAAGTAGGAAGTTTCATGTCACCTCATGACTTAGAATTTCCAGTATAGTGTCAAGTGTAGATAGTTGTGCAGAGCTTTAACTACTTACCAAATTAATTTCACGTTGATAAAATGGAAAATCAGCCTGCTATCTATGACAATATGCCAGTAATAACAATATGGGAAAAGTAAATAATTCAAGGAAATCAAGCGACACAAATGACAATCAGAACTAATAAATACTCTATGCAATAATGCAGACATGTATATCTATTGACTTAGATTATGAATGCAAGTTGTATTACTTTGTATATACCCAGACAACATTCATTTCGATTTGGTTGGAATGAAAAAATTCTTTTGCCCACATTGAAGCAGTGAAGCAGGAGGAGAAAGGACAAGATTCATCTAACCGTTCTTGTCGGGGTAAAAGTTTATTGGAGAGCCAAGAAGACATCCGTAAGGAAACTAAATGGGAAATCAGGATGTCAACGATAAACTTTTGCGAACAGATATAAATACAGCGTTTCTTTACTGCAAACTTTCGCATGTCCACAGGAGCAGAGAGATATGCCGAATACACACATGTGGATTTATGGAGACATAGAGCGTATTCCGTTCTGCGGAGTAGCATTAGATACAATGTAGATGTGTCATGTAGAGACATTCTAAGGAGACAAGTAAATGTATACGTCGTAGGTACTTGAATTAAATTGGCTGAACTCAACTGCCTTCTGAACAGAATCCAACAAAGGAAGGTCAAGAGCAAGTAGATATATTGCTCACCAACATTAAACCTATTTATATTGCTTCCTCTTCCTTGCCCACTCATAAATCTTTTACATTGATGTTAGTGGTAAATGTCATACTGCTTTAAAAAAATTACCACTGAAAAATATGCCATATCATATCAAGAGACTCTTCATGAACATTTCCTTTTATGGAAATTCTGCAGTTTTGACTCATAATAACAAAGCATTTTTTAAACAATAACATCGGTTCCACTTCTTCAAACTTCTAGCCTCGGATCCAAGGAACATATACATCAGATCCTTGCTTGAGTTAGATTTAGATCAGTCCCAAAAAGTTTAGGAAAAGTCAAAGAGTACACTTCTCTTGAATAAGTCAACTACTGTCCGTTGCATTTTATCCATTTTGTTTACGTACATTTGGATGCAAACATTTGTGGTCAGCAAGTATTTCCGTCCGTAATTGCATTTTGCTGTACAGATTTCCCTTTAAGAGCTGCACCATTATGATTTACCACAAAAAGGAGAGTGCTCGTATTGATACTGTAACCTTCGTGATTATTGCCCTTATTATTACTTATATCTAGGTTATAGCAGTACGTACATGTATTACGTTAGTATGTCCCACATAATAAATCAGACTGCTGCTCTGTGCAAAAAAAGACATTTATATTGAAAGTGTGTTTCTCCACAACAAAATCATAAAAGATTAATGGCCATGTCACTTCAATACGGATCTCTGTGTCTCTTCACTTTTACTTCTCTCTCTTCTACTAATATTCCCATTCAGTTCAACACAGCAACACATGTACTTTTACTATGTTTTACTACTACTTGTGATTTCTTAGCAGATATAACTTTAGCATTGTAGTACTGCCACTTCTGGTATGTACGCACTGTCCATGAATGCCATACCGTACAAATATTTGAACACAGAGTGTATGGAATATTACTTTGGTGGTTTCCTAGTTACTTGTTCATATCCTGAAAGATTTTCTCAATTCACCATCTATTAACTTTGCTTCATGGATTTGAAAGATGGATACCTAGACATTATTTATTATTAAGTATCAGTAAGTTTTAGGCTTCTACTATTATGTACATTATCGTAGTATATAAATAATTATCCATATTGCTAAGGGCATAGTAAATATTTTGAATCATTATACTTACTAATACTTAACTACAATCGGTAGGTACCGAATAATAATGCTTATAACGGGCATCAATCACTAGACACACAATATTAAATTTTCATTCAGTGCAGTAGGTACCTAATAGTAATATCACAATAAAATTTCACATGACGAGGGCTGATGTAGTTTTTTGGTTGTAGGTTAATTCTTCGAAAGTCGTTTGTTCGAATGGTGTTTTTAGGGCAAAATTAGATAGAATACATTTTGGTAGAATGCAAAAACTAATGTTCGAATACCGAATGCAAATTCGTAGAACGTTAAAGCATAATGTTCGAATACCATTGCAAATTAGTAAAATGGAAATTATCAAGGCTTTGTTAATGTTTTATGTT
>JABASH010005343.1:0-12277 GCA_019776445.1 Tomocerus maximus | reverse complement strand
CTACTTCCTTTAAAAATGTGCAATATGTGGAAAACTTTGGAGAAAACAGAAAATATTTGTGATGTTGTTCGTCTTTGTGAATTGATTGGCCATTCTAATAAGTAACAAATGTACCAAAGACCATTGGGCACACTTCCAGAAGAACAACACTCCAATATTGTGATAGTGCGAAATCGTTTTATGGGTGTTAGTGAAAGTGATAAGTCTAGAGAAGTTGACGAGATTCGCAAAATTTCAGCAATGGAAAATATCAAAATTGCTCATATACCATACAAACCTTACATATTCCATACAATCCATTGAATGGTTATAAACCATTCAACCAAATGCTTTTGAATCGTTTCCGTTTTAGGATTGTATGGAATATGAGCAATCAGAGCAATGTCGATATTTTCCATTGCTTAAATTTTGCGAATCTCGTCAACCTCTTTAGATTTATCACTTTCACTAACACCCATAAAACGATTTTGCACTATCACAATATTGGAGTGTTGTTCTTCTGGAAGTGTGCCCAATGGTCTTTGGTACATTTGTTAGTTATTCGAATGGCCAATCAATTCGCAAAGACGAACAACATCACAAATATTTTCTGTTTTCTCCAAAGTTTTCCACATATTGCACATTTTTAAAGGAAGTAGCAGACCAAAAGACACATCACAGCCACATAAAACTCTCAAAATTGTTGATTAAAATTTACATAGATTTTGAGAAAATATTTACTTCTTTAAGCAAAGTTTTTGGATTTTTTATAAAGTATGTAGACACATTTTGACAAAATATTAAATTACTGACCTACCCGAAGCCTGCCTACTTCATTATATAGAAATGAAAGGAGAATTAATTAATTAAAACTCTTACCCCTAAATGAGGTGCTTGTTTCCAAAGAGTGTTCAGTCCAGTTTTGGCACTATTGAGATTTTATTTTTAGAATTATCTTTGGTCGCATACCTTTTATACTACATATTTAGTTTGCCCCAAAAAAATTTGAGTCCTATAGAAATTGCCTATCCAAAACCTCGATTTTTTGCAGAAAACGTTTAGTCCAAATTCGTTTTTTTCCAAAGAAGTTTCAGTCCAAAAATAGTACCTTGCATGATGCGCGCTATTTAAATTAAAATTGCCTTGAAATTAAAAACATTTCTATCGAATTGATGACAAAATGGATTACAACGAAGGCGTCATTATGAGTCCTGACCATCCGAAAAAACGATCTAGAAATCCTTCGGGATGGAAAAAGTCTGTCATGAAGAACATAAAAAATTCTGGCTGCGGAAAAAAACCGTTAATCGCCTGTAACCATGACGGGACACGCTTTGAAAAATGTAAAGCGCATACATTGAGCCAACGTGAATTGAAAGTTCTCCACAATAAATTCCATGAAAATTCAAATTGGAACATGCAGGATTCCTTCATATTAAAAAACGTTTCAAGCGACTCCCCCTTGCGAAGGCGGCCGAGAAAAGAAAACAGCAGAAGAGTTGGAAATATTTTGACGTATCAGGTTGGTAAGATTATTATTGCAATCAAGGTATCGAAAATCTAAAGTTATATTTGTTTCTTTTCATCACAATTTTCTAAATAAAATAATTTTTGATTATTAGCTGCCAGTGGGAACTGACGGGGAAAATATTCCTATTTGTGCCAAGTCATTTTATTCAATTTTGAATACAAGCAGAACCAAAGTTTATAACGTCATGAATCATTATGCAGTAAATCGAACGGCAAGATCTGATAACCGAGGCGGTGCCCGCATAACTCCTAAGAACGAAGAGTTGCGAGACTGTATCAGAGAAGACATCCAAAAGTATCAATGCAAAGGCAGCCATTATGGACGTTCAAAATCACCTCACCGAAAGTACCTTCCAGGACATTACACCGTTAAAGGGTAATTAAAGTAATTTACCGTATGCTTGTGTAATACAATGATTTAATTGTAAATTACCAGTTTCTACTATACTTTCTAACGTAGAATGTGGAAAGCTTTCCAAAAATCATCCGGAATGAAATGCAAGTACGGATTTTATCACGCAATATTTGTTAGAGACTTCAATTTGGGTTTTGGTTCCCCTGCAAAAGACGTCTGCTCAGATTGTGTACGTTTGAAACAACTTAGGGATTCCGAAACTGACCCTGATAAAAGAATAAGTTATTCTAATAACCTAACCGTGCATAAAGGAAGGGCAAGTCGATTTTACAGCATCCTAAATGAAGAAAATCGTGAAGACCCCACTACCCGCACAATTGTTTTTGATTTGATGCATAACCAGGAGCTACCTAGGACCCCCATCTTCCGAAACTGACCCTGATAAAAGAATAAGTTATTCTAATAACCTAACCGTGCATAAAGGAAGGGCAAGTCGATTTTACAGCATTCTAAATGAAGAAAATCGTGAATACCCCACTACCCACACAATTGTTTTTGATTTAATGCAAAACCAGGAACAACCTAGTACCCCCATCGGCGAAGCTTATTATTCTCGTCAGCTATGGCAATATTTTTTTGGATATTGTCAATCATCATGGAGAAAATTCCTCGCAATCAAAAGAAGACGTGTATTTTTACACATGGGGTGAACATGAAGCCGGCAGAGGGGTAAATATCTTAGCCTCTGCTCTGAACGATTATTTAAAAAAACATGTCCCTAAAGATGTGAAACAACTGAGATTATTCAGCGACTCGTGCGGCGGTCAGAATAAAAACTATGCCATGATGGCAATGTTATCGGCCTTTGCAAAGGAGAGGAATGTGAACATTAAGTATTATTTTCCTGTAAGGGGCCACTCTTATTTACCTGCTGACAGAGCATTTGGACGTGCCGAACTTTTGATAAAAAAACATGACAGTATTCTATCGCCCGAACAGTATTTCGAAAAGTTTCGACAAGTAGGGCAAATTAAAATACTTGGAGAGGACTTTGAAATTCAAGATTGGAAAAAGTATCAGAGTGAGAAATTAAAATCAAAATCAGATTTCAAAATTAGTACGGCTAAAGTTCTAGATATAACGGGGATTAAGGTTGGTATGAAAACGTTATACGGAGCAGACTTCTGTTATCACAATGTTCTGAAACGAGGAAAGAAATTTCTTCCTTGTTCGCCGGACAGAGTCCAAAACGAAAGTCATGTATCTCAAGAAAAGAAGGCGGATGTCAAGAAACTTCTCGAAGCGATTGGCATTGTTGAGGATAAATCCAGTCATGGAGTACTACAAAGCTGCTTTACTGTAGCTTCAAATTAAAATTACTTTTGAAATTTAGTGCTTGTTATTGATTAAATGTACACGAATTTTGAAACTTAGTTTTTTACCTAAGTATATAGCAATTAAATGACATTAATTTTGAAATTTAGAGTCTTATAATAATTAACTGTATACTGATTTTGAAATTTAGTGATTTAAAATAATTAAATGTATGCTGATTTTGAAATTTAGTGTTTCATAATATTGAAATGTATGTAGATTTTGAAATTCAATGTATTTTAATATTTAAATGTACACTAATTTTATATTATATCCCTATAACATAAATAAAGTTTCATGACAAAACGATTTTTTTTCAAAAAATGCTCAGTCCAAATTTGAATCGTTTTTTTGGAAAAAACTACAACTCGAGGATTTTGGGGATATATACCGTCTGATTAGTAGTAATTTCATAGATTTTTAGAATACTTCATTTTTTTCAAAAAACTAAAATTATTTGCGCTAACTAAAAATATCGTTTTGTGGAAAATGGCAAAAATGGACTGAACACTCTTTGGAAACAAGCACCTCAAATGTGATTGGAGCCATAAATTTTGTGATAGAGAACAGTGGAAACTTAAAACAATCGTGGAAATTCGGACGAATATATTCAGCAGTTGGCTTCAATTTGATGTGAGTTATCTTGACTTTAGATTGAGAATTATTAGTATTGACAGAAAGCGTAATGGCTTCGCTGTGTGCCGCTGTCCTTCGCCGCAGTTCGTTCTTCGCAAGTTTCAGCAAACTGATTCATGCAAAACAGATTACATACAGAGAACTTATAAAGGCTACACAAATCTCCGTAAACACACCAACCTACACATATCTTAGACACGAAAGTGACTCACATTGTAAGAGGGTGACATTACAGATATGACACATCCAGCAAAACGTTTTTATGGGGGAGGTGAACAGGAGAGCATATTATAGTCAAAGTTAGTATTTATTACTTTATTAGCATGCATGTTGCAGTCAGTTTGTACATTTCGGGAGCTTATATATGTACTAGTAAGTTTATACATTAATTTTATTTTGAAATTCCATGAAAGGCTCCATAAGAGTTTTCATGGTCATCTACTTTTCCGACAGACATTGAGATGTACAATTTGATTAAAAATAATATAATTACACATGTAATCTGATGGCAGGTAATTATTAATTGAGTTTTAACTCAAAAATAATGAAGACATTTCTGATAGTTTATATAATATAAAATAAGGTTAGGGAAGAATCGTTTCATTTTTAACAAATCCTAAAACCTCAAAATCTTTCAGAAAAGTGGCCACCGGAAAAAAGTCTTATGGAGTCTTCATGGAATTTAAAAATAAAATTGATGTACAAACTTACTAGTACATGTATAAGCTCCCCCAACTGCACAAACTGTCTGAAATATAATAATAGTAATGTATAAGGTAATAGGGTGACATTACAGATATGACACATCCAGCAAAACGTTTTTATGAGGGAGGTGAACAGGAGAGCATACTCAAAGTTAGTATTTATTACTTTATTAAATAGTATACAAATATAATAATGGTAATGTATAGCAACGATCGTGATAACAAATCTCAAGCTAAATATTACAGACACAGCATATTCTAATCCCAAACACAATAATACGAAGTTCATATTCATGATTCTGCATTTTTGTGCTTACAGTAAGAAATTCGACACGGAGTATTCGAAAGTATTTGAAAATACTTGGAAATTTTTGAAGATATTTAAAACAGTAGTGATTAGTCAGTAATTTAAGTACTAATTAAGTCTAATTAATCAGGGAGAACAGTTGGGAATTGCGTAATTTAAAATTGACGTCTTTCCGACGTGAAAATGCATTCACATGTGTAATATAAATATAATTGGCCATATCATTCGATTGATTTATTATGTATGTAATTAAAATCATATATTGTTGGTGTAATTGGCAACAGCCCGTTGGAAACGCAAATAAAACATTAATATTAATACTATTACTATGCTGCTTATAATAGGTATATTTGTAAAAAATGCAACATTAATTCCGCCAAAGTTGGTTGGTTGGGAAGTAGAGTAAAGATATACTGCAATGGACCACACACATGACAGTCGATAGAGAAAATTTCTATTCAATCCTAATCTCAATCTATTGTTTCACGATGCCTATTGTCTAAAAGGTTTCGTGAGCAACGTAATAACAATGTCAGCTTTCAAATGTCATGTCCCATACCATACATGATGTCTTATATAAGATGCTGACTTCAGCTGACATAGTATTTTACTGTTTGTCATGATATCTGTCTAATACAGTTGATAGTTAGGTTTATTTAATTCTAAAGATTATGCCAGACAATTATACAAATTGCCCTCAGTAAATAGTAAAAAATATTCCCTTCCTCCACCGCTCTTCCTCTATAATCGTATACTAAATTTGTCAGTCCGAATTAGAAATAAGAGACTCTTTTCTAGTAAGAGGTAGATAATACCTTTTCTAACTCTATATTGATAACCTATAGCATAGAGGTTTTCAACATCAAGGTATATGGAAGTTTAAATAATATAATAATATTACTGATGTATGTACTTCCTCGCATATTGTCCATCCTGTAATTTTCGGTAAATTTCTTTAAGCATTTATAATTCATAACTTCGTACATGTGTATAAATTATTTAGAATAATTCGATTTACCCCAATAAAACATATAGGACAATAGTTATAAATCTAATGCTCGTATCAAGTATAGGCACCGTTGAATGTTGCTTGTCGAGATGTCAAAGTTATTTATCTTAGTTTAATGTCATTTCACCAAGAAATAAATCACAAATACTCGATACTACGAACCTCAATTATAGCAGCTAAAATTTCTGGATACTCTTCGAGAAAACTTATTTTTACTACGAATTTTGTACTACATATATACATTGTATACATACCTAAATTCAATCAGTATTCGACACTAATAAACTCTACCAAATATCCAAAGTCAAATGTATTCCTTTATCACTTTTTCCCAATTTCATTTACGTAATAGTCATTTCATGAGAAAATGCTAAATAATAAGAGTTTAATAGTTTCGTAGACACATGTTGTAGGTACATGTTTCCTATTAAAACAAACATGATAAATTGAACAAGTTATAAGCAGTTGAACTATAAGCAAACCCAATAGCTTGCGAATGTAAAATAAAGTCATTTAATTCTACAGCCATGGATGATGGATAACCTATAATGTAGCTTTGTCCCACAGTGGACGACGGTAATGTGCAATCAACTTTACAAAATTGGTTGTTTAGTGCTAGTTTGTCTCGACATTCTGTATCGATAATTTTCAAAATAGTCCAGTGTATGCCGATAAAAAATGTACAAAAAAAGTTGCAATTGCAAATATTCATTAAAAGTGTAGACATTCATTCATGCATTTTGAGCGTCTCGAGCAACTCTTCCTAGGAATATTTAAGCCGTTTTATACGTTACAAAATATTAAATTAGCCTTTTTATGCGATGTATATATAGAGTTTCTACAAAAATGGTTTTCAGTCTGCTCAAGATGCGTTTATATAACATGGCTGGACAAAAACCATTTGGAAACACTATTTTGTAAACCTATCCATGTTTTTGCTTGTCTTAAGTGCATTTCAATGTGACAGGTTTTTAAACTTTACACAATGGTCAAAAAGTGTCTAAGCCACTATCAAACAAGTTTGCGAAATTTATCGTTTTAAATTTAAAGCATAAAATCGAAGGTATCAACTATTACCAATTGAACTGGAACTGGAATAAGTATCAACCCAATATTAAGTGCTGATCATTCCCATTTTTAATATTTTCTGCAACCATTTTTGCAGCTAACATTTATTTAGAGATGAACGCAAGGACTCCTCCTGGTTGCATCTCCAATAAATTGTACGTACACTGTCACAAATAATTCGCTAATATGAACCTCAATCAACCCTTTGCATTCCATAGCAGCTAGTATTTATGGATACTCTTCGAGAAAGCTTTTTTAAATAATATTTTTGCACTCTATGTAAGTATAGCTAGTTCAAATCAATATTGAACACAAATGAATGTGTACAGTCAAATGTATTTATTTATCTCTGTTTAATTTCATGTGGGTGATGTACGTAGTCATTCCTTGGTCCTTGAGAAAGTACTAAATAATATATGAGTATGATTGTTCCGGAGTCAACTTTGTTATCAAAACAAACATAGTGAGGTAGTAGCATAACAATAAACAAACCCAAATTCGCGAATGTAAAATAGAGTAATTTATTCTTCAGCCATGGAAGATAGATAATCTAATGTCATTTTGTCGAGCATTGAACGGTAATGTACAATCAACTTTACAAAAACCTTTTGATGCCTTTTGCATCAGTCAATCTCGACACTCCGTACCGATCATTCTACTATCAAGTAGTTAGGGTCAGGGTTAACTTTTATACTTGAATGGTTAAACGAACTAAGTAAAGTTCTGACCTTAATTATGTTCTGTTGTCTCGTCTTCCACATATTATACAAGTGTAGTCCTCTGTTGAGCTACCTATTAGTCACACTATTTAAAGCTAAAAGCCTCTCTATCTCCCGCCAGCCCCCATCTTCATCTAGTATTAAGCCAATGTTTTGCCTGGGGAAGTTATTATTAACACCTACATTTAATAATTACTAATAATTAATGATAATGAGTCTTGGGAAGGGTGGGACTTTATGTGGAAGACGAGACAACAGACATAATTAAGGTCAGAACTTCACTTAGTTCGTTTAACCATTCAATTATGTCATATGTCTCGTCTTCCACATATTATACAAGTGTAGATGTTTAAAGCTTAAATGGCAAAACACGCATAAATGCAAATATCATTTATTTCCCAATTAAGCATACTGAATTGTTAGTCAATTTTATTAAAACGACAGGATATTTGAACATTATTGTTCACCGGATAGAACTGCCAAAGCAAAATTGTTCGAATCGTCTATTGGACGATTGTAAAAACGAGCGAACGTATTTGCAGTTTTCCAGCCAGCATTATCTAGAATTTGTTCTATCCTCACTCCTTTACGAGAAGCTGTCGAAGTAGATGCATGACGAGTGCTGTGTGGAGTATATTTCTTGTCAATGCCAGCTTTGTCTAATAGAAGTCTGATCCATTTACTTAAGGTTTCTTTACCGACAGGTTCGGACGAGCCATTCGATTTCAGAAACAGCTGAGAATGATCCTTGTTTCGATTATTCTTCGTTATTTGCAAGTAATGTTTCAGTGCTCTGACTGGACAGACCTTCGGGCAATTTTGGAGTGGAGGTAAGGATAATGTTGGCTGAAAAGAACCTGGTCTCGACGTCTTTAAGAGAGCAGGTACATTTATTTCAATTCCGTCGCCTCTTTCCACAATATTTTCCATGGTTATAGCGTAGATTGTCTGTAGTCGCTGTCCAGTTGCAAGGAGGAGTAGGCCTGCAACCTTCATGGATAATTCTTTTAACGATAATGATTCTAACGGCTCCATGTCCGAAATGGTTTTGAGTAGTATGTCTGTATCCCACGTCGCTTTGTACTTAGGAGCAGGTGGGTTTTTACGTGCCACCCCCTTCATGAAGCGCACAATTAATTGATGGTGACCCAATGCAGTTGATTCTTTGGGATCACTGAGTAGTGATATTGCCGATCTCGCAGATCCCAAAGAACTGTAGCTGCTACCACCCAGTAACTTGAATTCTAAGAAACGTAAAACTCCACTGACTGAGGGCACAACAGGATTTGATCCCTCATTTTTGCAAAAGGTCCACCATGCTTTGAGGCAGGAATCGTACTGTTTCATGGTTGACGTAGAAAGTGACGATAATAGAGTGTCTAGAGTGCTGTGAGGTGCTCCGTGTTTCATTAAAGCTTCTTGTATAAGAGTCCGGCCACCAGGGTAAGTTTCCGGAAGAGTGGATGCGGTCTATTATTAAAGACAAGAAGATTTCGATTAGGTTGGAAAAACACTGGGTTGCCTTTTACGAGATTTAGAAATAAGGGGTACCATGGCTGTGTAGGCCAATGCGGTACCACCACAATTCCTTTTCCACCTTCCAGATTAATTTTTTGTAAAGTTCTGAGAACTAAAGAAAAAGGTGGAAAAGCGTAAAAGAATATATTTGACCATTTAATTGTGAATGCGTCAACCTTCCAACCGTATGGGTCAGGGTGCCAAGATACAAATTTTGAGCACTTTGCATTGATGTTGGTGGCAAATAAATCGACCTCAGGCTTACCAAGCCTATCCGTTAGAATTGAGAAATATTTGTATCCCAACTCATACTCACTTAAGGAAGTAATGCGTCGGGATTCAAAATCCGCAGCTGCATTAGCTTTGGATTCAATATATGACGCCATAATCCAAATATTCCTCTTTTCAGCAAATTGCCATATTTTCCTAGCAAGTTTATTATATTTTAATAATTGAACTCCACCCATACGATTAATGTACGATATCGCAGTCGTATTATCGATTTTTAATAAAATCTGGCAATTTGAAAGTTGCTTAGCAAAGCATTTTAACCCAAAATATGCAGCTAAAAGTTCTAAGTAATTTATCGAGTTGTTTTGTTCTTCGGCTGTCCAAAAACCATTTGTACTTGTAGAACCGCAAGTACTGCCCCAACCTGTAAGGGAGGCATCTGAAAATATGGTCATATGAAATACGTCTGTTCTAATAGGACTTTTTGCGTTGGTAATAATAGTCAACCACCACATAATATCTTGCTTTGCCTCGGAAGGGATTGGCGCCATGGCGTTATAATTACCCCGAGCCTGTGTTAATGCCTTAGTTTTGACATTTTCAAGAATTTTGGTGTACAGGGTGCCATAAGCTACTGCCGGTGATGCCGCTACTAAAGTGCCAATAACTTCAGCCAGTAAAATAATTTTTAACTGATCCTTTTTTAGAATTTGTTTGCACATCTTAGAAATCTTGATTTTCTTTGAAATCGGGAGACTAACCGTATAATCATTTGAGTTAAAAACAAATCCCAGATATTTGATTTCTTGGATGGGATTCATCATTGATTTTCCAAAATTTATGATAAATCCTAAGCTTTTCAATATTATTACGCATTCAGAAACGGCTTTTTCACACTCAGGTAGTGTTGAGCACATAAGCAAAATATCATCAATATATATTACGGAACGAATGCCCTTTCGTCTAATAAGCTCCATTACTGGTTTCATGAGTTTAGTAAAAACTCTTGGAGCGGTGCATAACCCAAAAGGTAAACACGTAAATCGGTACAGAGTACCTTTCCATCTAAAGGAGAGATATTTTCTATGCTCATGACACACTGGTACAAGAAAGTAAGCGTCTTTCAGATCTACAGATGCAAAAAAACAAGAAGGAGATATTAGCCTTTTCACAGTTCTATAGTCTTCCATTTGAAAATGGAGATTATCCAGATATTTGTTGAGACCCTTGAGGTTTAATATAAATCTAAATCTTCCGTCCGGCTTAGGGACAAGAAAAATAGGAGACAAGAACTGCCCTTTCGTTTCGATGCAAGTTTCAATGGCTCCTAATTCTTTTAAATTTTTAATTGATGTTTCCATTTCCTTTATTTCTACTGACGAAAATGTTTTTTCTAGAGGCTCTGCCAATTGAACGGGGATTTGTTGAAATGGCAGCTTATAACCCCTAATTATTTCTAAGATTGTCTCATCCTGGGTTATCTTAGACCATTCTGAAGTAAAGTGACAAAGCCTTCCGGCATGACCACTTACCGTTGATGAGGTTAATTGCGGCGCCCGCTCTGTCGATACGATCTCGTGTATCGGGGCGGGCGATAGGAGTTTAAAGTCTCCTTTTGTGGAACGTGCACTGTGGACTTAAAACGACTTGCTGACTTCGGTTTCACAGGTGTCCCGGTTTTTCGACCTTGAGGATTGGTCTTCTTTGGCTGCTGTGATTTTCCCAGTTTCTGCAATTCATCCTCGGATTTTATAAGTGCTTCAAAATCTTTTCCAAAGAGGAATAAGTCAGCCGAAGATGCTGATGCAGCGGATTTCACGGATACTGACTTTATGTTTGGAATCAAGAGATCCCGTCGCCGAGTTGTCATGCAAAATTGCTGGTCGAGAAGAATTTTTGCAGTGTCACTTAGCGAGGTCAACAGGGATGCTTTTAAAAGCTCATCTGTGGATTTGGTGTTGATTAGTGTAGAGATAGTGGATCCTAAAGAGGACAGAGCTACTGATGTTTGGTTTTGCAAACTTTCGAGCTGCATATCTCTTTCGCGACAAAAATCCGTAGCCAACGCTTTTACTTCCTTATTTAGCCTCGGGGCTCGGATGAGAGCGCCGTTTTCTGGAAAAGGGTATTTTTCAAAAAGAGATTTCTTGTCACCTTCGGCAAGGCCGCGTTTTACGATAGGTTCCCAACGAGTCATAATCTCTTTATGGATTTAAGGGCCAACCTTTTCGGAGTCATTTGGGACTGAGCCCAATATTTCCAATGTCTTGTCATCAAGTTTTACATCTATCTCCAGTACATCGTCATCGCCATTAGCAACTTGGTTTCCCAAAGCGCCTTTAGTGTTATTGGGAGATGAGGATCTGCTTGACTCTGCGGACAAAGATCTACGAACTGAGCGAGATCTAGAAATTCCGCCTGACCTGGATTTAGAGCGTGAAGCGGTGAACCGGTCATTGGTAATTTTTTCTAACACCTTTGACATTTTGGTCATCTGACATCCAAGGGACTCTAACGTCCAACGCTCTTCGCTGTCTTCTCTTTTCCTCTTGTGGCCGTGACTTCTTCCTCTTCTATCTCTACTTCTGCTACGGGACATGCTGAAAATACAACAGAACTGTGGCCACGCCGTGGCGTTATTTTATGGAATTTCGTATTGTAACTAGCAATTTTTTACTTTCCTGACCTTAATGAGATAAGTATTGGACCACTTTACCTCTTACCGGGAGCTGGGGATGTTAACCGTTGTTATTTGAAATAAATCAATTGTTTTTGAAGAGCAAAATTTTTTGCGTTGTGACTGCAAGGCACACTTAACAAAGATGAAGATGGGGGCTGGCGGGAGAT
>JABASH010005342.1:0-12277 GCA_019776445.1 Tomocerus maximus | reverse complement strand
GGAAAAATAATTGCAGACTGACATTTATTTCCCCAACACAGTAATATTAAAAGCATAAAAATCATAAAAATCGGAACTACTCACTAGTACAGTAAAATAATAGGTATGTTTTGTATAAATTGACTTGATTCTTATGCGTACAAGTAGGTAATACAACTTTAAAGAACTGTAAAATATCGGAGGTAGTTATTACCAACTACTCCAACTGTGCGTTTTCCACCGATTAGCCTTATTGGTGGCCCGATTCCAACGGCCCCACCCGTTATTTTGTCTGACTTCATTTGATCCTGCGTCACCCCAACCCTTTCCTGGAGGCGGAGGTCCGCCTGGGGGTGCAGGTGGCGGGGGTGGAGCTCCTGTTGGCGGTGGTGGAGGTGGTGGCGGCTGCGGAGGTTGCGGTCCCGCCTGCGGAGCTGGAGGCCCAGAGGGTGGAGGGGATCCATCCGCAGGAGGCTGTCCCCATCCCGCCCATGCGTTATTAAACCTACAAAAATAAGAAAATATCTTAATTAGTTTTTCAAAATAGCAAAGATTTCCAGTCGGCATATCGGCAATTGTTGAGTACCCATCGTCGAAACCTCCCCAGCTCCATCCAGAAGGAGGAGAGGGTGCCGGTGCCGTAGCTGGCGCGGCGGGTGCCTGGAATGGCGCTGCTGGTGCCTGGAATGGCGCTACGGGGGCCTGGTATGGCGCTGCGGGTGGCTGATATGGTGCTGCGGGTGCCTGATATGACGATGGGGTTGGTGGTGGAGGCTGAGGGGGAGCTGGTGTTGGAATTTCTACTGGAGGTAAAGCTAAAATACACAGACCACATTAAAAATATAATTGAACATGAATCAATATTAAAAAGATCGGATACTTTAGCTATATATATTACGCGGGGGTGGAGGCTGAGCAGCGAGTGGGACTGGAAGGGGCTGTTGTGGAGGTGGTGGAGCAGAATTTTGCTGCCATATCTGGTTTGTGTTGCTCCCGGGCCATCCCCATCCACCACCTGAACCTGGGGCTGGAGCAGGTCCCGGTTGTTCCGGAGCAGGTGCAGGAGCTAATTATTTGAACAAATCAACTCAATTAGTTTTTAAATCAAAATTTAGATTTCTCTGTGCATTTTTCAGAGTTTGCTCCTTACCTGATGTTGCCGGCGCTTCTGTTGTTGTTGTGGCTAGTAAAATTACATTAGAATAAACATATTTATTAAGGATATTTTGAATTGTCTTGAAGTAATTTGGTAAATTACTTGGTTCTGTCGTCGTTGGCGCAGGAGTTGGGGCTGGTTCAGGAGCGGGTGCGGGTTCAGGTGAATATTGTATTGGTTTAGGTTGAGGCGAAGGCGACTCAGGCTCCTTGGGTGGCTGACCCCATCCACCTGGTCCTTGGTGAGGATGTGGGCCCCATCCCCAACCTGGGGGAGACGATGTTTGCACTATAACAACAGCAGGGGGCGCGGGAGCTGGTGCCGGGGCAGGTGCTGGCGCAGGTGCTGGAGCTGGAGCCGGGGCGGGAGGCGGTGCCTGGTAGGGAGTTGGTGGTGGTGGAGGGGGAGGGGGTGGTGGAGGGGCAGTTGTCGTTTCCATTGGTGGAGGTGGTGGTGGTGGTGGTGGCGGCCGAGGACCTTGTTGTGGTTGTTGCTTCGGTTTTTCCCATCCCCAACCCCATTGCTTCCAACCACCCCCGCTAGAACCCCCGCTAGAACCTCCGTTCCCATTTGAACCCGTTGATCCCCAATCTCCGTCTCCGTTGGAACTCCCTCCTCCTTCCTGAGAGTTCCAGGCTTGAGCGCTTGAATCACTATTTGAGCCACTAGGTCCCGGTCCAGGCTTCCATCCGCCGGAGTTTCCAGTCGGGTCTCCGCCTTTTGTATTTTCCTCTTCATCTCCGTCATCTTTTCCTTTAAAAAATTTGTTTATGACCATAAACGGGAGTTTGTTTTTCAGTAGATATCTCTTCTTACGGAATATCACATGGGCCCTTGGAATATCATAACGGACTTGCGACACGAACCGACGAGACTCTGCTGGAATTCTTGCAGCGTTTGAAGATTGAACAGTGCTGGCATGTTCTATATTTTATATTCCAAGTCATGATTCGGGATTAACAAAGTCAAGAAGTATCAATGGATTAAAAAGAAATTTGGTAACTTACTTTTACTAGAACCATGAACACCCGTAAAAGCTCTCGTTGATTTTCTATCCGGAATTTTCGTCGCAACAACAGCAATACAAACTGCGAGAAACGCTGTTCTCAGTAATCTAGACTTCATTTCTTAAACTTTTTATTACTTTTTATGCGAATATAATATTTTTTGCACACATTTGTCTTTCTTGTTGACTTTGGTAAGTCAGTATGTTGAATGATACCCTCCAGACTCTAACTTGACCTTTTATACCACGATTTCTGCTCAGAATTACATAAACAATATTTTTACCTCTGCGATTTGCACTAGTTGTTTATGTAGTCTGCACTATATTGCTTCACTGGGGTACCCATAAAGAGAAATCTTCAAGATTTAATCCAAATTTTATAATACCTACTTAATAACACTGATTAAACTGTAATAGTAAATAGGACTTGGCAACATCAATGCTTATTTGCGTTCAATTTGCAAAATTTACATTACATTAGTATTGCAATGCAAACGGTTACCGAATTCAATTATCTAATCCCAAGTCAGTTATTAGATTAGTTATTGGTAACTACTATTTGCGAAGAAAACTTTCTCAAAAAGCCTTACATTAGGATACAAACAAAGTCTTGTTTGTCTATAGACGGATTGAGAAAAAGTTCACATTCAGAAAATTGTGCGTTGATTTACTTTACGCTTAAAATGAAAACGAAATCGATTCACAATTTGAACTAAAATTCACTACTTTAATGCAGTTCAAGCCATTGCACTTTAGATTCGAGAGATTGAGACAATTTTCCATACATTAAAAAACATATTTGCATTGAAATATCAGCGTGTTTAGCCTGGCGAAAAATTTTGGCATACATTATGGACAATTTTACGTAATTTTAAATCATTTGTGTTGAATAGCTTATGATGCTGTTTATCTACCCAGCAGAGATTTACTGTGAAACACCTAAGATTTCTGCATAGATAAAACATAATAAATGCATTGCATATGCCTATAGAGGATAGGTATACCATATTGCATGCCTGCCTGGTGATAACCTTACGGAACTCTACGAACCCGGAATAATAATGATAAATAAAGAAGCATTGTTACCATCAATTTGCATAGAATACGTAATTGAGAGTTATTCTAATAATCTGCCATCACATTTAACTTGAGTTCGTATTGACAAAATTTCCCAAGTAGAAATTGAAATAAGGCATTGTTTGTCAGGTATTTTATGTTAAATTAATAGGTACCTATATAGTCAGATGAATGAATGAATGTAAAGAATGTTTGGTAATTTTCCTACCGAATGCTTAGAGAGTTTGTTCTGAAAGAATTAATGTGCCGAAACGAAACGTTTTCCCATGTGTACCGAAATTGCTGTCAGCTCCATTTCTTCCAATCTTGAATAAAGAATATGAAATATCTACACTTCTCTCTGTACCTGCAATTTATTTCATAACTTCATTAGATGTAACTTGTACATAATTTAGGTGCCATGTACATCAGCACAGCAGATTTCATTAAACTAAATGCTTGTCATTAAAATTAGGTTGTAATTTCATTCTCTAGTTCTAAGTTCTATTTCTGGGTTCTAATCTGCAATTATCATTACAATTAGGTAATTTGCATAGTAAAGTTGGTTTACATTAATTTTTACTAATTAGTTTTCTTTTTCACTTTAGTTCCAGTTCCTTCATGCTATTTGGAAGTTAATGACTTATTGGTTTTACTGTAACATCTTCAGTTCGTTAAAATCCTATGAGTTCAATTTTGTAAAGTTTTTAAGGAGTATTTCTACATTTATTGCCAATGTCTAAGTATTGACTGAAAAAATACTTTGCCATGCCATATGTATAAATGCTATTGCTTTATTTATTTAACAATGAATCTGCAATTGACAATAGTTTAATTATTACAAAATAGAATAGTGGAAAAATAGGGAGAGTAGCTGTACAATTTACAAAGCTACGGTCCTTAATATTTATTTCGGTGGATTAAAGTGGGAGATTATACTGTGCCTGGTAAAAATCATGGGCAGATATTATTAGCAATGAGCCAATGGTTGTTTAACGATTGGCATTGATTTGTGCAGCTGGAATGTTATTATTGTAGTCTGGAGAAACATCCCTCTTCTTTCGTTCATTACGAGCTGGAAAATCAAAATGAATTAGTCAAAAATATTGGTCAAGACGAGTCGCCCTGTAGATCATTATTTGTATCTATTTGCATTGCAGAGTATGTATGGCGATATTATGTATGTGACAGTCGTCGGCCGGGGAGTGTCAATTTCTATGTATTAGTCAACTCCCGCGATCATCCCCAACAAACAGTCTCTGCTCGTCTACCAGTCTCCAGACGACTGAATTTACTGACCGATAGATAGACAAATGAGGAGATACTAAAATACTAACTAATCACTATATATAGACATCGTGTGTGGATGCTATCACTTGGAAGAACTTTACTCTTCGTCATTGCCATATTCATAGTCATATTCATAGTACATGTATCCCCCAAAATGAGTATATTTTAAGCATAGCTTGGTGAGGGGCATTTTTGAAGAGCAGCCAGGTATCAAGGATTCGAACGCATGGTCTGTGTTCATTCTACAGAGCTACTCATTTTACATCCGAGGATGTTACCAATGAGTCATTGCGCCTCCCCCCGAGTTGCCCCGTACTAGCTCAACATTTAGCTCATTTTTTTCGCTCACTTTGCTGGGTCACAATGTTAATGTTTATATTTAGAAACTGGGAATCCACAAAATAATTCTTATACAATCTATGCATAATATGGAATTGAATTGCATTATTTTCTGTTACCTCGTTCCAAATTGGTAACAGCAGTCTGAATTTCTTGGTTGGCAACTTTAGGCGTAGCATCTGGGATTTCGTTAGCCCCACTTCCACCGGTAGTTTTTGTCTTAGACGCTGCCAATGTAAATAAGGAAAGGGATAAGGTCGATAGAATATGACGAAAACAAAAACAACAAACGAATGAATGAACAGCATGAGATTGTGTGAGAAATAAAAATAGTCTGAGAGTAGTGGTCTTACGCATTGCAAAAATCTGAGAGTGTTTCCCAAGGTCAAAGCGTCCCAAATATCTGTATGGGGATGATGGCTCAATCGGAACAATAATCTCGCTCGACTTGTGGGAACGTCCTTCCGTAAAAGACGATAAAAGAAGAAAAACAATACAAATAAAGATTATTTTGTGTAGAAATAAATGCATTATCACAACTCTGTTTCTCTACAGATATACTAAGAACCATGGGACACAATCACATTTGGTGTTCGAGTCGAGACTTGTTCACAGAGGAGATCTTTGGTGTGTTCTGCTGTGATATGATCTAGTCTACGGCTGTTTTCTAGTGCGATCACCTTTTGTATTTATCTTATGAATAAAATTGCTTTACATGTTTATATATACCTGTTGTGCTAAGTTCTGTAGGAAATTGGGGTGATGTACTGTACCTCGACCTGAATATTATTTTCAAAGTGTGACCGTGACATGAAATTAAAATGTTCAGCTGACCAGTCTCTGTAGATCTTAACACTGGGCTATTATATCTAGTCGCAGATTTCTATGAATAAAACTTTAGAAAACATAAATTCGCAAAGAAAATAATGTTCTTGTCGGGAAAATTTAATTTATGTTTAATTTGCGTTGAGACAGCTTTAGCTTTGTACTTTGTAGATTCCAAGAAAGTATATTGCTACTAGGGAGCATTGAACAAGAGACTGAAGTCAAGTCTTAACTATCAAAACAAATAAGTAGATCAGTAACAGTTCAATATGCAATCACGATTAGAAGCCAATGAAATGAAGCTGACAAAAGCCGGTTTAAGCTAAACTGCAGATTTACAGAATTGCTATAAGACTCGGCCTATCTTTTGATCCTTAATATTTATATCCTATATATATATGATATTCTATACTATTCTATACTCTTTCTTATTCAATGACAATTGCATTTTGAGTACCAACTCAACTAAAATCAGGTTTTCTGCAACTAAACTCAACCTGATCGACTGGTGCTCAGTCATTTTTATAGTTTTTCATCTTATGACCACTAAACTAACTCAAAGATGAGATGAACAATGTAATTAGGGAATCTGAGACCTGTTGGTTTACAATTACATGCAGCTACCTCCTAATATTCAAATATGTACTCCACTCACCTTTGTAAAGAGGTCTTTCTAACCGAGCTAACCCTTCTCATTTTCCTGTCATGAAAATATTAAAATATTTTCGCGGATCTGATAATAAATACTTACATACACAAATAAAATCTTCACGTTTTCAATACAGTGCACCACAATGTCTGCATATCTGAAAATGACACCCGAACTCATTATCTATTAGGCTCTACGTGATGGTAATAAAAATAATTTACCCCAACACAATACAGGATGCACAATGCTATAAATCCCTGTTTTGGCTTATTCTGTGGTACCGTCATTCGGAAGGTATTATGTTGCCTGTGCCAAAAACGTTATCTGAGAACATCATGCCTGTACAACAAATAATGTATCCTAGATTGCTATAGAATAGAGATTAAAAATTGTTATTAAGAAAAAAGCGCTTGCAAAGAATTTTTGCTGTATACTTATTATGTAGCAAATAAGAATATTTCGGCACGTGTAAGTAGCTTCTGTGTATAACGTTACATCTTCCATATTAAATAGAATAATACCTTTTTGAGACCTTGAACATTTTTTACAATTTTTGTGTTAACTGCGCATTTTGGAGTGTTAGGTGAAATCTTAAGAATTATTTTGCTGTGTAATAATTATAAATTATCTGTAATAACTATCTCCGTTTTCACCTTGATGCATATTTATCCCTAAAATGTCATTTACTCAAAGATTGAAGTCCATTTCAAGACAGAATATTCAAATCTTATGACATTGTGAAAGTTAAGATGACTTGTATCTTATTAAAGTTGCTCTGGGTCTTGTAAGCGTCATAAATATTACTATTGTAATTGGCATAATGGCACAGAGAGACAACAAAAAATGTCAAAAGATTTCTTCTCCTCTCTCTCATTGTAGATACAAATTTAATGCGTTTATTTGTGAACACAGTGAAGAGACATTTCTTTTTCAGAACAAATCATAAGACACTACTTATGTGTATTCTTTGTGAAAGATGTGACTCCCTACAACAGCTCGGCTTTAATACTAAATTAACTCATAAATTGTGGAGCTTAAACTCACCAGAGCAAACATTTCATTATGTGGAAATGCTTGATGGATCCTGAGCCAATCTTCAAAGCGATAATAATATTTGTGCATTTCATTTATGCAACTAACCTGAGTCAGCAATTCTGTTTGTCTTTATCTGTGTTATCACCACTCTCCGCTCTTATAGTCTAATACAGATTATCAACCAACAAATAGAAAACACGCTCTTGTTCTTAGAAATCCCCATTATCCATTTTGAAGGTTCTTGGTAAATGCTAAGCAAAGTAATTTTGCTACCGTTTTATTACTCAGCGGAACATGCTTTGCTGCTTACAACATTTTTTTGCTCTTTTCATTAGGTATTTTGGGAATATCGTGGAAAATGAATATCGCACTGAGGGATAAATAATAAACTTTTTTCTTTTTATGATTACTAGATCTACGCAGATGTGATATTCTTGTCTTTGTGACACAAAGAATATGCAAACAAGATTATGTCCAAACACCAATTTTCATATATTATCTTTCCTTGTATAGTTATTTCATTTTCAAAACTTTCCACTCGCAGATATGAGTGTTCAATTTACAGTGTAGTATTAGGTCATAATTTTAATAAATTATCAAAATAAGTGCATAGTAAACTTTACCGCGAGACAATTTTGAAAAATTTGATATACACATAATATGATCGAGTTCTGTTATGGCATTGGGTTAAACTGTGAAATCAGTTCCTGTTAACATGTAACAAGAAATTATGCAACGGAAATATACCAATTTAAATCTTGATATAGTATGCATTCACTCACGATATGCTTAGTAGGTAACAGGGAGAACTAATGTGTTTAAAAAAGGAAGTACCTATTTGGATCCATTTTCATAAGCAGGAAATACTTTACATATGGTACACCTACAAATTTAATAAAAGGGCGAAAATGGTAGATCCTAATGGCCAAAGACAAAATGTACGAATTACTGGTACTTTTAATAGTTTCCGTCAAGCTGTTGCCACCATCCACTGCGTTTTCACCTAAATAAACCTAAAGATATGCAATCTGGCTAAGAATTTGCTTATTTTCTGGAAGTTTTGGAAAATGGAGTTTATTTCTTTTGCAATGAATTACAGAAGAATACACGCAATGTGAACTTTTAGTCCATTTTGTGTTTCTACCCGAAACAGAATCCTAATCAGTGCGAGATGAATGGATTAATGAAACGTATGTTTCTCCCAAATATGGCTCAGTATTTCATGGTCGTTTACGTGTAATAACGACATGTAAATGCGATGCACGTCATAAATTCACTAAATGACAACAATTACTTCATCCAGCGATTATTATAATACCTACTTATTCTTATTGTTGAAAAGGTTTTACCGACAACTTTTACACGCAATGATAAAAGACTACATTAGATTAATGATTTAATTTCTTGGTTTTATATAGCAGCTAGCAACAATGTATTAAGATATTTAAAACTCGTCCATATGCTACTTAATAAATACTAAATACTTAGTGCTAGTTATACATTCAATTGAAATAATCTTATAACCAAATAAATGAACTTAACTTTTGTGCAGACAATTCACGAAAGGCTTTAGATATTTCTACTGCTATATTAAGGATTATATGGGGAGCGTACAGAGCACTACGGTGGGAATAATCAGAACAGTTGTCAAAAGCCTCGTAAATAATTTTCCTACACACATTCCTTTGAGTGTCTGTCCTAATTGCCAACATTTATTTGCTAATTGCTTAGGATTAGCATGTCTGAAATGTGACTAGGTAATTATGTGACCTAACCTGTGTAATCTTAAGCTTGACTACCTATACAATGTTTGAGGTACATGTTCATTTAGTCTGCTTACTACTCTGCTGTAGATCTGTGAATTATTTATTATGCCTTAAAATGTTTCCGTCCGAGTGAATTCATTTTTTATTCATGTTACCAACTAAGAATGAGTAACACATCCAAATGCATTCTCGCAAGTACATATTCCATCTACGTATGACTACTGCTAGTAAAGCCTTACTACACTTAAATCTGATCCTCACGCTTTTCCATATGAGCTAATACGAATTCATTCAGGAGTGTTCTCTTTTTAGTTTACCTTATTACGACTACAACTTAAGCGAGTAAGAATTGAGATTTTTTGCAGGTTGCCCTTTGCAATACTAAGACTAGGAATCTACGTATGTAACTTTACTGCGACGATACACAGATAATTGTGCTCAATACCTGCATCATTATACCTGTTGTAGTAGTTGACTTGTGCTATCTACGCGAGCACTGATAGTAAATAATAATTTGGCAAACATTAGTCCTTGCGAAATTTCCAGGCGACTCAAGTGAGACCAAAGACGAGTGGGTTGGCTTATTTTCATGTCTTTCAGTTGGAGATTCGAGCTTGGCAGAAACACATCTTCATTTTCATTTTACGTAAATATTCATTTGCCAAGTGAAATCTAAATATTCTCTACCAATTAATAATACTACACAACTACATTACTACCTCTTCAAAATGAAGATCTTAGTATTGGCCATGTGCATAGGGATTGCTAGTTGTCATCCTAATCTTACTCGTAAGTATTACCATTACCTAATCAATACCTGATTAAAACCTAGAATCTCTTAAACATAATATATCATTACTATATGTAGTGCTAATATTTCTCAGATACACAATACAATAACGACTATAGGATATACAATCTACTATTTGTTTGTTTGAAATTGCTTGTTAATTTATACTGTCTGAATATTTTCAACATTTTTCTTCATAATATTTATTTTCTCCCTAGTAAGCACAGGAGCTTTAAGAGCTGACATCTAATATAATAAACTTAGCAAATATTGAATACAAACTAATGTTGTACTGCAACGTGCAACATGAGAAATATTCCCACAGATAAATTATTATTTTTGTTCATTTTCTACTGTCTGTAACCAAGGCCTTAGATTGCCCCATTTTTTGTANTCCAAGGCCTTAGATTGCCCCATTTTTTGTATCTAAAAGGTACATTTAATCAGGCTCTAGCTGTCAGTTGGGCGGAGTTATGGCTTGATGACGTAGGCCGGTGGACCATTCGCGCCATACAATTGGTCACGCCTATAAATATCGCGCTTATAATTGGCAGGAAGCGACTGTCCACCGGCTGACGTAGGCAAATATTCAGTCCTGCAGGATTGCTTGTACTTGTTGTATACAGAAATCTACGGCTTTGTTCATACTCATCTTTACTGTTTATTTACGTACAGGTTAATTGTATTGTATTTGTAGCTGAGACCATCTGAACAAAACATTTTGAAACTCCTATATTAAGCTAAATAGCAACTGATGTATTCCAACTGAATGTGATGTGGGGAAAGTTAGTACATGTTTTAAATGATTGTCATAACAAACTAGTAAAAGTATGACAAAAAGAGTGCAATATGCCATACATAATTTTTCAGTAATCCTTGCTGCTGGGAGATACCCGAGATTTAAGATAATTCGGTTCTTTTTAAATGAAAAGTTAATGACTGCAAAAATGGCAATTCTGTTCACGGAATAAATTGCATACGGATAATATCGCAAATTCTGTATGCCGGTTAAAATTTGTTTTCCGTTTTTAAAAAATGAAATAAAATTTAAAATGCCAAAACACGTGGTCTGTGTATTTGTTCCCACCAAAGATTTAGGTTTTGTTTACCTGATATAAGGTGTTCCATAAAAAATTGGGAACGAAAACACAGATCATGACTTTTGACCTTTTATAGGTATATCCTAGTGCCTATGAATGGTTATGTATTCTCCGCACAAATGAAAGTGAGACTGATTTTAAATTTCCCGCAACTTTGTGAGTCAATTTTTATGAGTTGTGTACTAGATATGCGGTATGTTATAAAAGCAACTATACTAAGGTAAAGGCGGAGTTATGATGACGTCAGAGTCTCACTTTCATCTGTACCCACAGTATGTATGTCTTATGTGAGCTCGTGGAAGGGTTTAGCCCACCCAGGAAGGAGTTTCATCCGTCAGGCACAAACTCAGATAGATTCACGAGTAGTTTGGCGTTGGGTTGTTGGTCCATGTGTTTAGGTTTTGGCCAGTGCCAGGGAAGGAGAATCCCTTAGAAAGCTGAGATGAAAGTTGTACCTTACGGAACTTGAACTGTGCGGTAAAAGCAAAGGAAGTATGCCCATTCAGACTGCTTACTATGATGAAGTATGAAACGAAAATGAAGAATGTTTTTGCTAACTTTTTTAAACAACATTTTTAACGAATTTAGAGACCCATCTTGTGATCCTCCGTCCAGTATTCTCGACGGTTATACAAATTTACTAAAAAATTACAATTTGCCATAGTTTTTTTTTCTCTATGGTAGTAATCTACCAGTGCTTTATTTCTTCATCGGTCATGGAGCATAATGAAATTGTTAATATCCATGGTAATTTTGGTATCAATGAAGTTACAAAATTCTTTAGCTAACAACCGACCGAAAATTATCACTTACTTTTAATAACGTCCACGGAAACCTGATGCCGTGGGGTAAAAAGCCTCGGTATTCGGTGTTAGATTTGAAAGTTATCGTGCACACGGACGGACAGACAGATATAATATTCACATACAGAGCTAACTAAAGTTACTCTGAATGAATAATATCCGATCCCTGAAAATACAGAAGACAAGCAACCAGCATGCAGCAGTGATGGGCAAATGGGAGGACTTTCGAGAGGGAAGAAATATTGGGACGAATCCCAAGCCGCCATTTTAAATTTGAGAGGACTTTCGGGAGGACTTATTAGAGGCATGAAATTTTAGGAGGACTTTTGGTAGGACTTATTAAGAGTCACTTGACTTGGGAGGACTTTTGGGAGGACTTATAAGAGGAATTGGTTTGAAATTATTCAAAATGATTTGAAACTATCCAAAATGATTTGAAACTATTCAAAATGATTTGAAACTATTCAAAATGATTTGAAACTA
>JABASH010005341.1:0-12279 GCA_019776445.1 Tomocerus maximus | reverse complement strand
GGTTCAATAAAATTGACAATTCTGACCTTTGAAGATACAAATATCCTAGGACGTATGCATATGTCCTAAGAGTTCAAATTTCCTGTAACATATGTACTATTGACAGTAGAACCACACTACCGCTCAAGCCGCGAGGGATTACTTGCAGTGACTCCCGGAACAACTTTTCTGAGTGTACAGACTTACACGAGGGATTGTGAACCATGATATGGTACAGCCCTACACTGTCCCGCATTCTAGGGGCTAGGCTATGTGAGCTGAACACATCACGGTGACAGTCTTCACAACCAAACCTTCCGAATGGGTTCCTTAGCTCAGTATATCGATAAAATCTTAGTGGATACCAAAATACCAAACTCAAGGGAGAAATCTGCACAGAGAGAACACGGATAGATTTGATAGTCATATTGTCAGATCTTTAGACAAATCAAGGCTAATAACGAAAATACGACAATGACAGTTTCTCCCAACTACAGACTACCTATCACACCAACCTCAGGCGCTCTTAGGATTCGAACCCAAGACTCAGTTTGACTATCAGGCTATTTCACCACTAGAAACCTGTGAGTTCTTAATAATCAAGCATGATCAATGGTAATTAATTCTAAAAATTTATTTCCAGCGTTTGTGCAAATTTCATTTGTCATAAAATATGTATTGTGCCTGTAATAATTTGCATAGACATGAGTTTAGAAAATGTAACCTGAGCGTTTTGGTATTGCTCATTTATTTATTGATCAAGGTCTTCGGCTAATGTTGAGAATTTGTAAGTTAAAGAAGTGTTTTCTCCTTTATCAAAAATTGTGTTTATTCCACTGGTATAAACGAATAGTGACTTGAAATGTAAAATGTAATATTTGTCTAGAAAATGAAATAATTCATCAAAATTATTTTCGGATAAAAGCTTAGATGTCAAACAGCTTAGTGTAGGATCAAACTACATGCGCATTTGCAAATGAATATAAACGATGGAAATGTGTTCCACTCAATCTAGCTTGGCTTACAATTCTGATATTATCCTACGATTATTTTTATGTCCAATTTTTTATGCGGACTACCTACTAATACTACTAGTTCAACCTAAAAATTACTGCGTCTGGGGATTTGCAAGCTGGATATGGTTCATTGTAATCTTTTCTAATGCTATATAAGTAGGAACAATAATAATAACAGTTGAAGACTGTGCCTTTCGGAAATTTGCATTTTATTTATCATTTATAAATGATTGTAGGGAGTCTCGCGTTTTCAGTCAATTGATTTTATTCCTGAAGTTACATCTTTCGGAATGCATTTACTAAAAGGATGAAGTGAAACTGCGAGGACATTTCTCAGATGTAGTAAATCTATAAATTTTAAAGGAGAACTATAAATTAAAATGGGATTTTCGGTTGGAAAAAAGATGGAAAGGAGGATTGAATCGATTGAAAATCTAGTGATAAAGTAAATGCGTGTATTACAAAAATGTGCAATGGAGTGTCTACTTACATTGGTAAAATAGAGGGTGACGTCATATCAAAGGATGACAGATCGGTGAGCTTTTGTAAAGATGAGATGAGGTATCTATGTGTCGTAGTTATATGTTGGAGTACATGGGATGGCATCTAAGCTTAATCATTGTTTACCGAATAAGTCTAGCATTATGTCACCTTTCGATTCAGCTCTAGCGAAAAACTTTTCTTCATTTCGTTTCATGCGGAAGCCGGGTATGGAAAGCCATTGGTTGACTCTGGGTTGGTTCTGTGTATAAATAGTGTCGTTGCAATGATAAGACAACTGTGATATCTTATGTTGATGGTAGTCGACATGAGACAGAGCTGGGCTTTCAAAGTCGAGTCAAACCAAACGAGACAGATCAAACCAAACCAAACTTACCTAGGACGAACTTTCTCTCTGTTCTCTCAATTCTGGTCTTCCGAAATCGTCGGTGAAAGTCGGGTGGGCGAAATAATATCTGTGGCTATATGAAGCATGTATGTAGGGGAAATGTGCAGAATGTATGGATTACTTAATATTATTATGAGACTGCTAAGCCTGTCTCTTCTTTCTTCTTTTGTTGATACGGTTGTATCCGAGAAAGGGTAAGAAAGAGTACAAGGATGTAGTTTGGTTGAGTGTTATGTAAGGCAATATCAATATAGATTCCGTTATATTGGAGCTTAGTTCTAGTCTCATCCTATGTATACTAGGAAATATAAACTACCTACAAATTAAGATAACTTTCATAAGTTTTCCTAAACTAATCTTTGTCATATCAGAGAGTTATCTTTAGTTGGTAGTTACTTTGTGTTGTGGTTGATGTGATGGCAAATGCCCAACTCCAGAGACCACTACTTACATTACATCATATCATTTCATCTCTGAGTGAGTCTGTCGCGACTTGTCTGGATTCATAATACCTTCTCATATGGATGAATGATTTTATTTTCCGTCTCCCTTGGGGTGCTTATCAAATCAACATCCTTGTCTCACACCAACCAACCAACATTACATTACATTATCACTCCAATCCAAAATAACATGCACTAGACTATACGATATGATGAAGGTATAACTATTATGTACTTTTCTAACTCGGCTATCCTACAGGAGCATTGAACAGATCCTACTTGCACAACATCCTACTTTCATTCATATACTACCATGTACTTTCTGTTTACCAACAAAACTAAACGTAAGTCAACATAACCTAAATACACAAAGCATAAGTACTACAAAGACAAAATCAAGCAATATAGCACGTGCCACATTGCGTGCACATTGCTTTGCCATTTTTATAACTAATAATTCACTCTTTGTGGATGCACTTGTAATATTTATAAATAATCGTTCCCTTGACCGTATTAAACGCAATAAGTTTTTTTGTCACGTTGCAAAAGTCATTTCTAAACCATTTTTTACTTTGTTACTACATCGTATAGAAATGCGCTCTGTTATTGTTGCCAAAGTTTAATGTAATCAAATGTTAATTTTCTCATTTGCTCCCTCCGAAATTACTTTTACATTACTCCGGTGTACCTTTGTTATAATATTATGAATGTTACTAGAAGTCAGTGTTTAAAAGTTGAACATTTCTGAAATTTGTAGAACAAAGACGTGTGTACCAAATAAAGTACATTGTTAAATAGTTGGGTGAATGTATGTACGTGGGAAGTGTGCACAGGCAGCTGAATAATATTTCAAGTGATTTAAAGCGTTAACATGAAACGCTAATTAGAGGAGCTCTCGTTGTGAAATACACAAATGACAAAATTATTGTTTACTAATTTGATTCGTATTATGTAGGCCCATTCATTGTTTACAGAGTGTCCACAGTTAACTTTAGCAATACTTGAACCCGCATAACTTTTGTGGGGATTTGGCATCCAGAATAGTTGTCGTGTCTAACCAGTTTAAAGTTGGCATTAGAGACAAACTTTTTGTGTTGTAGGGAAACTTTTTGTTTAAATTCTCTTTATAAAAACTTTGACTGGGAGTGAGTGAGAGCTGAGTAAATCCTGTATCCGCCACACAAAATAGATAACGCAGTCTGATGTGTCTCCCAGTAATACGCTACTAGCATTTAAAGCCTTTTAATTAGCCTTAACTGAAGTTGAATTCGAGTGGGTTGTTACTACTCACAATATTTTACTAAAGATTTGTACACGCAACACTTTTGTATCACTGCCTATCACTTTGAAAATATTAGACTCGTAAGCACTGCTATATACAGTTAACCTCTTTAAGCACTCACTAAAACTTTACGCTCATATCCGAACAAAGTTTTATTGTTAGTAAACAAGAGGAGAACCTGCTGAAGGAAAATGAAAAGGAAATGTAAATCATAATAGACAAACGTCCCAGAAGAATCTCAAACTCTCATTCTGAGAAAAGGACGACAAAGTTAAAGTTGTGAAATAAGTTTTGATTTTTTTGTGAGCCCACCTAACCATATCTTTCCCAATTACCCCACAGAATTAGATATTTCAGGGGAGACAACTTTGTATCTATCGCTTTCAAATGCCACTTTACCTACATTATTTAGTGCACAATAGCTACCAGGTGAGCTTCTCTTTATTCATTTTGTTACTTTAGTTTCTCTCCTGAGAATATGTAGACGCTATAAATATGAGCCACCACAAAGCTCGAGCAAGCACTATGGAGTGTTAGGTAATAAAGTAGACATAATTCCAGCATGCGGTGTATGTGGTACACTCCACTACAGAATATTATGTAGATAAGATAAATTTGTACAAGGTAGGTACAGACACATAATACACCTTTTAGTATACTAGCAAGATACATAGTACGAATAGTTGAGGTAGGCAGGTAGCTGTGGAAGGTTAGCTTCTTAGTAGTATATTATAGCAGCAGTTATTGGGTGTAGTATACAGATAGCAGTGGTAGACTCCTTTAGAAATGACTTTCATATTTGATGAGAGAGAAATTTAATGAGGAGCCATGTAATGAGCTAACAAAGATTTAAAGGAGATGAAAGAGGAGCGTCATCCAGTGATGAGGGAAGAATGCGGATATATCTATGGAGTAGTTACAAGTTGGCGGATATAAAAGAGAAGCCGCAAGGTAAGGGAAAACATAAATACAGAAGGTACGTATTTAATAGCGACGGAATGAACAGGATCCTTCTTGGCATCTCTCTAAAAAGGGAGATGAGATGTGAGCTTAAGGTAGATTAGGGTGAGTATGTTCAGGGTCCAAGAATGTTGCAAGTATTAGGAAGGAGGAGGCAGGGAATAAATATAATGATGAGGTGCGAGAAATCATAGCGGAAGATGACATGAGACCAGAGCTGAGAGTTCTATGGAAGATTAGATTGAAGATGAGGAACCCTGGAGCTGGTGCTGGACGGAGGAAAGGCGGAGGTGGCGGAGTGGGGAAGAATGAGAAGGTGATAGTGAGGAAGTGACGTGTGACTGTGTGATTCTAAATGAGAGATGAGAGGTGAGATGAAACCACGAAGGGTGTAATATGGAAGACGATATAAAGATAAGTAATAGGAGGGAAGGCCAAGGGAGACCAAGATAAAAAATAAACCAAAGCTAAGGAAAGAGATGAGGTAAATAAGGACGTGCTACCAACTATTATTCTACAGAGAACCTCTTTTCAAACTCCACATACGACCAATACTAGCGGCGGAACGAGTTTTAATCCTATTTAGTTAATACACCAAGTTACTCCACATCGACATAAGGAAAATGCAGAAAAATGACATTCCTCATATTACAACTTAGTCATCTTCTTACACATTCTTCAGACATAGACACTTCAATAATATTACAGGCCTGAATTTTATCCAAAAAATATTTTTCCCTCACTGCTTTTCGGAATCTCAGTTTCTTGTAAAACACTCAATGTCAGTTTAACCGAACAATTTTGGTTCTGTTTTTAAAATGATTTCCCATTATAAATAAATAAATAAACAAATAAGTAGTATCCCATTTACGAAATTTATCTGTATTTTTCATATTTCGATGTCGAGTAGCTACGTGTATTAACTAAGCTTAAAATCTTTCGCTACTTGCATTCTACCTATGTCAAGTTTGAAAAGAACGTCTCCGTATCCATGGGTAGTTATATTAAAAATAAGGTAAGTGGTGAAGGGATATATAGAAGTAGTAGAGACGTAGATAATAGCTCAGAGCGAAGAGGCAGAGTGATGAAACGAGCTAAAAAATATATCGGACAGGATAGCTGAGACTAAAGTTATCTCGTAAAACAGGACGCATCAGCAAAAATTGTGAAACATAAAAATAATGGAGTTGGGAAAAGGAAATAAGAGAGGATTCAGATCACAGAGAGTTACCATATAGTGTTTTGTCTTTTCTCCTTTATTCTCCCAATGTCATCCACGGCTCTGTCCGGATTCCACCACCACCACAAACAAAATCCGAGCACTGTGTATGTCGTCGTCACGAGTGGCACATCATAGCCAATACTCATAACTAGTGATGGTAAACGACAGGCTGTCCACCTACGAAACATCCCATCCCATTGCACTCCTAACCAAACCTAACCTCAGCCACAGCTAACGAAACTAAACCAAAGTGAGTCTTGTGACATCCCACTTTATATAATAGTACATACATACCTTCCTACTTATCTATACCGGGCTACATAGCGACACATACTTATCCATACAGAGGAGTCTACAGATACGGATGTCAAAGGCCTGTGTTATAAGTTTATTTTGTTCTATAGAAGTGAAAGCGTTGAAAGAAAGTATGAGAGAGTGAATGAATGAGTGAGGTTGAGTGTGAGTGTGTGTGCGTGTGTCTCGACTTGTACTCTCGGAAGAGAAAACTGCAGAGAAATCGTCTCCAGAAGTTGCACATGTAAAATGTGGTAAGAAATGTTGCTGACAAAACAATATCTTGGCCGTTCATTCTGGAGAAATGCTGGTAGTGTGTGTAGCTGAGTAACCGGAGGACTGGGAGGCAGTGAGAGAGAGAGTGGAGCAGTGAAAACGAAACCACAGACCGATAGTTACTCCAACTAAGTTTGTCTTGCATTTCCTATCTGATGAAACAAAACATTCGGGAAAAAATCTAACGTTTCTTGAGAAAGACGAACTATATTTCTCGTGTGGCATCGAGAAACCGATAAAAACAATACCAGATTGAATGGGGAAAACGTGTTTGAAATCTACAATCAATATGGTCAAAATGAATGGGGAAAGCCTTTCACTTCTTTCTTTCACTTTGCCCGCAATCCACCCATCCCTCTATTCTATTTCTCGTATCAACTTGAGCCTTTAATCAAATCACATTACCCATCAGAGTTGATGCCTCTTCTTCCTTGCTTTCCACACGTGATCCATATAATATATACTCCTATATGCGTTTTATATATATTATAGTGGAATAGCCACCAAATGGACCCGCAGATCAGGAGGACGGGCTCTTTCACCGACCTGCTACTGCTACACTACAAAAAGTATAATGGGAGCTGGTAGGACATATTGCATGTACATTGTACTCTCCTTGCCCTTCCATTATTCTTGGACACCGAACATAACCTCCACCTTAAGTAAGTAAGTAAGTAGTGCACAGAGTCTATCTCCACCTCTCTGTCTCACCTACATACGTAGTGCCTAATATAAAGTCTCTATTATCTTTTGCAACAGATCTTTTATATTGGTATATGTATTTACAGAGCTAGTTTATAATAGCAATCAGACAGACGGAGAACTACGGCAGAATATCGTATGAACCTCCATTTACTGTAGATATAGTGTATGCTAGAGATGCCTTTGCTTTGCTGATTTCAAGGATGTGTATATATATTGTGTACTAGGCACTCTTTTAAGTGGAGCTAGATCCTATTACTTTGGACGACAACGAACTGAGTGGTATAGGCGAAAGTAGCATTGCCCCAACCAGCCCATCGTCCACCAATTCCAAGACAATGCTATATGAAAGATAGATAAATGCAAAAGTGTGCATGTATGTGGAAGGTAGGTATTTATAGTGGGCTATGCAAATCCTCCGTGTCGGCATTTCCTATTTGGTGAAAGTCCAGAGGAGGGAGGGAAGGGCCACTGAGAAGAAAGAGCGAATTCTACTTGAAACTTAACTGTGGAAACTGTTATGAAGGAATAGTAAGGAGGTCGGCAATGCATGCAAAGAAAGAAATTCTCAATTCCGTAGTCAGTACATACTTTAGATTTTTTTAGTATGGAGAATTGCATCGAGAGTTCCGAGTTTTTCTTCGCCTTCGACTTTCAGTGTCCACTTGATGTGCCAAAACATGGGTTGTTACTGTCTAACAATAAGTGTAGAAGGACTAGCGTATCAGATCGGAGAAAGACTAGCTGAGTGCATTCAATTGAATGTGAAAAAACGCAATCGTCTTTCCAAATCTACCGACTGTTACATATGGAGGAGTTTTTTTGACCGAGAGAGAGGAGATGATAAGACAGGCTATTAACTATTGACATCCACTGCTGGGCCGGAGAGTCAAATTCTATAAGTCTCCGACTCAAGAGATGGCCGAGACTGTTGTGATGTTGGCCGAGACTGTTGTGATGTTGTTTTGGTGAACAAATTGGGAGTAATTTCAGTTCAGCATCGATTTCGTGTTAGATTCAACAAAGTGACATGTTTCTTTCCCGGTTTATGGCTCATTTAATTGTTATGAGAATAGATAATGCACTGATGATGATGATATGACATGGAATACAACGATAAGAATATTATTTACTGGCACAATTATGAAATACTGGCAACGTGTTGCCTCTAATCGCCCATTTCATTTCTACCAGAACTAAAAGTTCCGTTTGGTTCACTTCACTCTGTCTCACTCCCATTCTCTTCTTCCCAGCATTCCCAAGTTCAGCAGACTGAAGAGTTTTTTCATCGATTTTCCTTAGCATCTCTATGTACTTTGTAGTACAACAGTCGGCTACAACCAAAAACAACTACCAATAAGTGTTTAAAAACATGAGAAACTACAATTTGACGCATTCAACCCTGGTAATTATTTTGATGCTTAATAAGCCCTGAGTTCTATAGGCAAGGTAAATGCCTCCAAAAATTACTTTACAGTTCGTTACTTAAGGTCTTTCAATTAAAAAAGATAATTTATCTCGCCTTTTTAGTCATAAAATCACACACTTTTCCATTAGGAAGAGCTTATTACAGGATGGAGTTTAGTTCCAGAGTTTCCCCACCTGAAACGACGCCGAGGGTTTTCCTCATTTCTATGAATGTATTCAGCTGTAATACTCTAAAGTATGCATTATTTATTTAGCGGGGACATTTTTATTGCGTCAAATGAAACATTTGCTTCGTCTCCCTAAAACTACACAAGTGCATAGTGCCTCTGTCTCCCAGAAATTTAAATTAGCTAACAATACAAAGTACAAAGTGGAGCATACGAGCAAGTTCTGATGAAATTTGTGCAGCGTAACCCGAAATGCCCTCCTCGCCCCTTTCTTCTTTTTTCTCTTCATAGATACTCCTCAACCAAATAATTCTACTGATGTGAACATTTTGTGTCTAACTTTTACTTGGCTAAGTAAGTAAAATCTGGCTCGTTCTGGTTTCCTCCTCTCCGCCTGCTGGAGTCCTAATGCACCGAGTGGAACAGGCACATATTCTGTACACATGAATGTCTACTCATGAACCTTTAACGTCTGTCCTTCTAGTTTACTTACGTACTACTTACATGCAAGATGCACATACACCCGAAAGAAAACTAAAGACTAAAGAAAAGAAAACGATTCATGATGAAAGAGAGTTTAGAGATGGAACGTTAGTGAATAACCTGGAAAAAATTCAGGGCGACCTTCTTTCTATAGTATAATAATAATATATACATTTCCACTATCCAGGTATATAATACGTTTCTTGTCTCCCATACATACATACACCGAGAATACACCGAGTGGGATCATTTTAAACAAATGAAAGGGGGAACTAGTCCGACTACTAAGTTTTGCCGCAAGATTTTATTAAGAATGCAATTTTGCAGGGTTTGTATAATGAATACATTAAGTCGTATCCCTGTTACATCCAGGAAATGGATTTAATCATAAAGCAAGATAAAAATAGTCTAGCTTCAGAAAACTTGCTCTCCGCTTTGATAAGTACGCGTGTGTCTTGTCCTCCATGCATGTTCATGTATACTCCGTAGTATATACTCCGTAGTATATATTTCTATATATGTATCACTGACTAGACCACTGCAACAATTCCTACTACGTACATCCACCAACTCTTTATTTTATAAAACTACACGGCAATAATAGTCTAACTCTGCTTTCACAGATGTACTTATAGGAGGACACGACAACTGTAGTGACAAGACTCATAAGAAAAGAAAGAGATTTAGCACAGACAGAACGGCGATCAGGACGAGTAGCCACTGACTCCTACTTCTACTTAACTTTGCATAACATAACACTAACTCTCCCAAGTATCCGTGCACCATTCTAATTACGTAGCACACTCATCCCATACAGCAGTATTTCGACCATTTAACATACAACTCCATTATAAAAAACAAGAAAAGTGCAAAACCGTTTGTAGCAAACGACTAATGACCCTTTGTTTGTCTTCCTAACATATACGCTCATTTATAATAAAATATTATGCAAGTCCTATACAGAATTAAATAGCATACGCCTCACTACACCTTTCACAGGCTAAAACACTTCTCAATTCCTACTTACGCCCAGTTTAAACGTTATTGTCGTACTCGTAATATCTATGGTACATTCTGCCCAAATTCAAACCCATTTTCACAATCAATATTTTAAGGAGTGTATAATTTCGCATATTATTATTTAGTGACATTTTAATTATTCTAAGGCAGATTATCAAAATTGGCCCTTCAATTATAATCAGGGACATTTTTAATTATTTCAATGATCGATTAAATATATTTCATTTCAGCAGACCCAATATTGTAATTTCAGTCTCTATTAATCTACTGATATTGAAATAATATATATTATGCATTCAAATTGCTGTCGTTTATGATATGCTGTCGTTTTCGTTAATTGATGCAAAATGCTTCTCAGCTTTCATGCATACTATGATAATTATGCCATCATAATAAAAATGAGTGTCAAATGTATTCATGAAATGCATAGATAATATTAAGCAAACACGCAATACTGTATAATTGAACATGGTACGTTTTAAATGGACATACTGTGACTACAATGGACTATAAATCTGCACAATCTGCATAAAATGACATTCAGTGCAAGCAAATTATTTTGCATAGTGGACGTCTTAGGAGATTGACTGATTATTATGTTGCAACTTTGCAAGTAGTAGACATGACAAACCTCGTTCCATGTTCCCCGTAAATATTATTAGATTCTATACGACCAAAAGCGAGACGAAGGATGAGTGAAACTTTGTGGAGTAGTAGTAGAGTAGTTGTGTAGTAGTAGAGTCCATGTTAGCATTTACGATGTACTCTAATGTATTCATATGCATTTATTTGCTCGTTACGCATGCTATATTCATATGTATTTGATGTAGGTAGTTGCACACACCCGTTGAAGACATGACAGAGCATGGTAGAACAGAGATGAGAGGATGAAGTAGGGGAATGGAGAATTCCATTGGGAAAGGGTGTTGAATATGTTAGTGAAAGCTGTAGGATACTGAATGGACTAATTACGTGGATAATTGAGTCTAATGATTCTGCTGTGGATGAGAGCAGCAAATAAAAAAGTAATTGATTTGGGTTTACTAGTATATGTAGTTGAGATGAAATGATGCGTGCTCACGGTGGACAGAAAAGAGAATGTTTTAAGAATAGCCATTTGTGCGTTAGGACATCTAAGTGCATACAGAGATACCTGAGATTGGTGAATGCGTATATAGAGATACACTTACATATGCTATGTACATAGAGATAAGGAGGGAGAGGAAATGGAGGTCTAGTGTTGTGCTGAGAGGAATGGTGGAAGGAAATGAAGACGGTGAAGGAAACGGAGGAGAAAGTCTGATATTGAAATTCATTGTGTCTAGTAAATAATTATGAGAGGAGGAAGAAGAAGAGTGGATGATGAGCTATTATGTGATACAGAAGAGTCCACTTGAGTTAAGTAAGAGTAACTTAGCTCAAGTGAAGTAAGTGAAGAGTGACTGAGCAATATTAGTTCTCCTTCTGCGTGGCTTAGCTTGTCGTGTCTTGAGGCCTCTGTGGAGAATGTCAGATCAGACTATCAGACTGCATTAAAATGATTACATCAACTCTAGCAGTCAGCGACTACTAGCTTAACTTAACTCCTTTATCTAATACTATACCATTATGAAATAAGTACTATATCCACGGATAAGCATCTCGATATATTATCTACTGGCCCTAGTGGCCCTGCTGCTGTTTCCACTACTCCTCTCTGGTTCGCCATGGTCTTTTGCCATGCCACAGAATCTACATACATACATAAATGTAACATATACTTGGCTATTATATAAGTAGGTAGACGTCGGAGTAATGCAATGAAGAGGTAGGATAACAGAGGCAGTGAGTGTGTGTGCATAGTAACCGAGGCACTACTGTCCCTTTTATGCAGAAAGGCTCCATTAGATTGCATTACAAAGACTTTCTTCCTCCCTTTTCCCAAATTCACACATAGTTGGCTATTGTATTCATATATTATATAATGTCCATGTGTTCGTGTAGCATTTCCATGCAAAGTGTACATACGAGGGACGAATAACTATATATTTATTAGTATGTGCATCTATGTATGTATGTATATGTATGTAAGTATGTATATGTATGTAAGTATGTATATGTATGTAAGTATGTATATGT
>JABASH010005340.1:0-12279 GCA_019776445.1 Tomocerus maximus | reverse complement strand
AAAACAATTTGTTCGAATACCGAATGCAAAAACAATTTGTTCGAATACCGAATGCAAAAACAATTTGTTCGAATACCGGAATGCAAAAACAATTCGTTCGAATACCGAATGAAAAAACAAATGTCCGAATACCGAATGCAAAATGTTCGACTGCCATTTGTTAGACAGACTCTATGTCAAAAACTTCCATTGTAGAATTAACCTACAGCCAAAATTCCAGCATCTTTACGGTTTCACGGTGAACAAGTCATGTAGTAAGTACCATATTATGAGAATTATTAGAGATATTTACTCGTCTATTATAGAATAGTGGGGGCATGTACTATTGTGTGCTCAACGTCTGAGTAAATTAGTCTACTATTTCTCCATGTGTTAACCGTTACCCGAGGAAGGTAATTTACATAGATAGTATAGAACTTGTTTATTATCCTCGAATATGCGTCCTGTATCATCTCCAACTGGTGGGATGGTGAGAGTTTGTTACGAAATACTTAGTACTGGAGCGAAATAAGTTATGGCCGAGATCGTGGAATGTAATAGTTACTATGAATTTTGAATAATAGATGATGATGTCGCGGAGAGAGCGAGGGAAATGTCCACTGCGGGAACAGCTTCTCAAACAAAGATGAGAATTAATGGCCGATAGTGAATTATTATGTGTCTGTGGAAAATAAATAGTTACACCAAGAGGATCCTTACCGCACAGCATTGGAAAACAAACAGCAAACTTGGTCTTCTGTCGTCTACCAGATATTCCATTTCACAAATGATCTGTATGCGGTGCATAGTAATGTAAATTTAAGCCGACCCGAAACAGAGAACAATGAAGTATTTAATACAGGGACAGAAATATATTACTTGTATAAGTATATTTCACAGTACTTGGTAGTTATTCATAGTAAATAAATTAAACCACATCTAGGTAGTGTCTATAAAAATTCTAATCAGGTATTGCATACATACATTGCACACAGTGCATCTCGGGACACATAATATTATATTTAGTTACATTGTAATAGCTTACATATGAAAGTATATGTATAAATAAAAGTAGTTAGTTAAGTAGATAATGCCCTCTATGCTCGTAGGTACTTAAAATTATCTGTTACAAATGCACGCACATTATTGAAATGACTCTACGTGTGGTAGTGATTGTATCCAATATATGTTAGCTGCTAATTGACCATTCCAACCTGTGCAAACACTGACTAGTATGGACAGGCAAAAAATTTCACTTGCAAAGCCTTTCGAGTTATTCCAAATTTTAATACACCAATGAATATCACCAACGAACTTTGAGCTAATTAATTCCCAAAATTCATTAAAATATTGTTAGTATTTACTAAATGAAATCTGTCGGGAACTTTTTACTAGCCCATTCTACTCAGGAGCTACAAGTGAACCCGAAATCTTTGTCATTTCCATAGTGTCTAGCCAATGTCGATAGAGACAAATGTGCAATTAGACGCCAACACATAATAACATGTGTATATAGTAGATATCCATTTATTATTTGAAGTCTTTAGTGTAGTGCAACGACTATAAGGGGAAGCTGCTTCCATTGGAGTTGGTATTAGGAAAGACGGGTCCAGAGGTTGACGAGTCATTCTTGTGGAAACTTCGGAGCTCAGCCAGGGCGGAATGTATTCTGAAATGCAGTCGAGACTCGAGAGCGTAGCCTTTGTAGTTATTCCTAGAGGGAAAAAGTATTTAGACTATTAGCTATCATTGTGAATGACTCTGTTTAAATGAAGCGGAGAGAGTCAATTAAAGAAACTGCAAAGCTAGGAAACAACTCCCTTTAACTGACAATAATTTCAGTCAGATTGTTTTCCTCTCTATATGTAAGCTGTTACTCTCCGTAAGTGCACTGCACAATCGTGGTGGCTCTTCTGGAGTGAGCAGGCGGAGAATCTCACGACCCACCACCAGCATTGCATTGCAATGTGGCCGAATTAATTAATTAGTTTATGAATAAGAGCGCCATTGCAGTTATTTGCTCCTATTTGTGCATGAACTTCGATAAGCTCCACTTTCTGACTTACTTGGCATTTTCCAAAGTGGTAACAGCAATATCTTTGCTCCCTTGGGACCAGAGAGTAATTCCAAGCTCGTAAGTAGCGTAGGGAGCAAGGTACGTATCAACAACCAACTCCTTTTCACACGAAATAACTTTTCGGAAACTCTCGTCCGCTTCCATCGGATTGTGCATGTATTTCAAGCACATTCCTTTCAACAGAAGCAACAGACATCGATTGTCCACCAAGAAGGGGTCATCTGCAACAACAAATTACACGCGAAAGTCAATCCTCTTGTCCTATCCACGCAACGTCTACTAAATAAGCAATTCATATTATAACGCTGCACACACTTGTACTCACAAAGTGCACTTTATTATTTCTCATTCGCTAAGTCCTTGAGCATAATATAAAAATAATACAGTTTGCAAACGCTAAGTGTATAAAAATAAGAACTGCCTCCGTATTAAAAAAGAGGTACAAGAAAAATATTGGGCAGCAGACAAAACATAATAGATTATTGCAAAGCTTTTAAAGTTATTAAATTAATTTGACGTGCTATACGTATGTACTTAGGTATAAATTTTCAGTCCCAAGAAGGAGCGATTTAAAGAATGCGTAAAAATGAGATGGTGATTACCTTTTTCGGTTTCTATAAGTTTAATGTGTTTTTCGATGAGGAGATGAAGAGGTTTGACCAAGTCCATTTGCTTGCCAAGAATTTTGAATTGATTCCACAAATAAAGAAGCTCAATGGCTGGAAGAACTAATTTGTTACCTTGAGCAAAGAAGCGCTCACACTTTTTGACGGCGAATTTCTCCATGGGAATTGATTTGCCAGCTATTCTCTGTTTCCAGGATGGAATATCTCTGTAGAAAAAAGATAATGCCGAACAATTTATTCTTAGTCTATGTCGAGATAAATTGAGTCCAAATAGAGTCTCTCTGAGTATGACTTTTGAAAACGCACTTAAGGAGCTTGAACAATTCTTGTCTCTCGTCTTTGCCCAGTCTTTCGTATCTCATGCACATAAAGGACGCCTTTTGGTAGCCATAAATCGCCCGGGACCAGCGACTCTCATGGAGCAGTAGGTCAGCGAAATCTCGAGATGAACACCAGTCTTGTTTAAAACTAAAATGGAGAGATTTGTGTAATTTAAGTGGTTTGCGTAGATTATAATATGATTTCCCTTCATTTTCATAAGTAAGTATAGTTAGTGGAGCAAATGAAAGCAATTTGTTTAAGTAGTGGATTTGAATCCCGGAATTAGCCACAACGTTATCCTGGAAGGAATCTCGACTGAGGGCTTATAGGGGAGAGAGAATGCTGGAAATATTTACCTATTAGCCCACATTAATTCCCAGTAGCATAAATGATGAAACTGGATCCATTCACATTGTGACTGCCAAGCTCGGGTGTACCACTCAATGGCTTCATCAACGTGTCCTTTGACATATTCCAATCTCCCCTTGAAGAAATTGTACCAGACACCGTCGGGATACATCTGTGAGGACGATCAACATTAATCAATTAGCAGAGGGAGGAGGTCATAGATCACCGACTCAAGGCTAAATGTCACACTTACAGCCAATTGCTGGGTGATAATCTGATCGGCCAACTCCAAATCTCCGTCGCCGTATCCCAAGACGTAGCTGACAAATAAGTGGAAACCTAATAGAACCATGGCACAGAGTATTTGGCGCAAGGAGCCTCGGAGATTGCATCCGATGTTCAACTGGTGAAGACCCGTCTCCTAAATACGAAATAAATGTCATTGCTTTTCAAAGAACATCATCTCAATTCAGACATCTCACTACACTTATTGTTAATGGCCGCTATCGCTTACAAAAGAAACCATTTATATTTATGAGCCGAGTGAAAGACTTCCTCTACTGAATCTTCCGCTCCTTCTAATGCCAAATCTTTTTTACTTATGTATCGCCCACAGCAAACAGACAGAATGTATCTATGCAGTTGGAATTCCGCGAAAAGGCTTACACTACATTGCTACTTGACCAGTTTAGATAACGTTCGAATGGCTATATTCTCTCTCTCGTGTGCTATTGATTGGCCCTGACTTTTCCCAGACATGAAATACTTGGAGCATTATTGGAGATGTCATGTTCTGATGTAAAAAATGGAAAAGGTCAACTCGCTCAAACTTTCTCGGACACAAAAGCCGTTGTATTCTCGGAAAACAATGAGGAGGAGGGAAGGAGGTCCCTGATTCCTGTATCCCATAAAATCACAGAGCACTACACAACGATAAACTGATTGGCAATGCCAATATAATTTATGCGAATGCCATTCTTCATCGCACTCTCCTGCAGACCCCAACCAGATTTTCCCAGCCCGGCGTCAGACTCGCAATAATATTATCTCCTCTTATTATTATTTTCTTCCGCCATTCCTATCTCCATTCTCAGCTTACAATACACACCTAACGCAAAGGATTGAAATTATGCTTTTTTATCTTCTACACCAGTAATACGTGTCTGATCAATAGCATTATCTCTTTTCCCCATAAAATAAATTAGAAGACTGTGTAAGTACCTAGCTATAGTAATAATTAAGTAAGCATTTGTGCAAACATTAATGTTAGAAGGAATGTGTTTAGTGGAATGCAGCTTAAATTAATGGCAAGAGTGAGTAAGGTGTAAAAAAGTACCTTCATTTCATCCTAAGATTAACCATCAGGAATGCACAATAAATTACACAATTGAAAGACAACACATTAGGAATTAGTCAGTAGTGGGACTATTAGCAATTTTTAAGCATGACTTCGTCATATGATAAAATTAGTTACCATTACAAAACGATTTATGATTTCAAAATATTCCATAAAACTAAATATTATTTATTGAAAAACAACTTTTGGTGACAAAATATCTTACCCGATTTCCGGAAAACCCAATGAATTCCAACAATTTCATAATTCGTGCGGGAAGCATCGAAATCATCTGAAAGATTTCAAGACATTTTATTTTTGAAATTAAAGATATTTCTGTTTTTCACACACAAACGGCTAGCTATGGTTAAACTGACTAATAAAAAGGACGCCAAATTACCAAATTGTATGCACCAACTCCCATACGAACTCCGCTTTCGAAATGGCTTTTGTGTTTACTATCGTCCCAATTTCGATGTTTGAGAATACTCCAACATTCTCTGTGAATGAAAACGATCTTTTAGAATAAAAAGGGATTTTTGAAGGTTCGTTGAACTCTGTCAATGTCAAATTAATCTCGGCACCTACACTAATGTTGCCTGTCTATAGTTTTCGTGTTAACACGTTTCCAATTTAAATGTAGCGTCATTGATGTAATTTTAATATAGATTGAAATGCACCAGTCTTACCTAAGTAATTTCCGATGTAATCTAAATATGGTCCCTTAATTCTAAATGTAAATATGCAACAGAATATGTGGAAGCAGTGCACGAATAGCGTAGCTACGTTAAAATTACATGACAGAAATAAGCAAGAGATTAAAATACATTCGCACTCCGTAAATAGATTAATATCGATCAAGAGCAAGGAAAGGGAAATGAACAGTCAACCCTATTCAGTCAGGATTACAAGTCCAAACACTGTACTATAAATTCTATTTTGATGCCAGACTATCTATCCATCGGAGTAGGGAGCAGTAGTAGTGTATAATAATTGTCATTTATGTATTTTTGTTTTCAGAGTAGATGAATTTAGAAATATTAGTATTTTGCTGACGCAAATCAACTTGAAACTACCGTTGGCAGACATAAATAGTTATAAGGTTTGCTAATGTAAAATATGGTCTAAAGAAGAGCTTTTATTATATATAGTTTACTATATTCTGATGTTGTTCACGTTCAGAGATACTGTATAAGATATACATCACAAATCGATGTAGTTTACTTAATAGGCATTTGCTGTATTGTCTAAAGTCTTTAGAAACTTAGAGAGGAAACGTATAATTATTTACATCACAAATGTTGAGAGCGTTTCCTAAAATTTGAAGTTTAGGATAGTATTTGGTAGATTTTGAGAGCAAGGATAATAATGTAATTTATAATCCCAACATGACTACAGAAATTTGGATGTAAATGATTATGGGATTATTAAAGGGAGATTTAGGATTTTCTTTCTAAAATGAGCTTCGATCATTTCTAGCAGACAGACAGGCACGAGATGCAATTTCAGTAAATTGGGTCAGAACGTGCAAACGAATAGAAATTCTCAGTTTTGATCTTACGATTAGTCGCATAAATTCCTTTGTACTACTCATTTATGTCGGAGTAAACTTTTAGAGAATAAAGGGATAAAAGAAAAGACAGGGAAAGCTTAAGATACTGACGTATAGTCAGCTATAGAGCAGTAGGATCCGCAGGCACAGAATGACAGCGTAATATATAAATACTATTTACAGTAGGAAGGAGAAACTAACAATAAGAGTGTCAGTGGAACATTTATTGTATCAGAGAATATTGGAGGAGACTGTCATTTTTTAGCAGAATACCCGTGCAACCAGCGATGTGATGTTTCTTCGGTGGAAAGGATGAGTGAAAGTGGAGAAAGCACAGATTGTCAGTGTATCAGATATTTAGTCTACTCCATATACATCTACATACATCCTTATACATCAGTGCAATGAATCATTTCAGTACTACAGGGTTATTCACATTCTCAGTCACATACTTATTGTTTTCATACACCGCTTTCAAAAGATGAAAATACTACTTTAGTAATACGCTAAGCGCTATTTATTAAAATAAATATAATATGTAGCTATAAGCTTAGCCTCCACAAAATGTGCAACATTTATTATACCGTTCGTTTATTGTCTTTTAATTCGATAAAACGTCACCGTTTAAAAGAGACACTAACCAGGACAAATCCGCATTTCATGAAGGTAGTAATGAAATTTCATCAAAATTATACTTAACACATTACAATAGATATGTCTTGACAGTTTCAATTTCAGCGGGGACTAATTTTTGGTATTTCACATCTATCGAATAATACAAATAAGTTGCAAGTCCCATCAGGAAACCAAAGATACATGATTTCGTTTTAAATATTCATTGACTTGGTATATATTTCAGAACTTTAGATAAATTGTTGAACAGTGATTCGTTGTTCGAGGAAGAAACCAAAATCTGGGGAAACAGCGTTAAGTTGTTAAAATATTTTTGGAATAGTTCCGTATTTTTGAGTCCTGTACTCTGTCTAGACAAGTAGTGAAATATAGCAGACTACATAACATACATCCTTTAGCTTTTACTTCCAACATACATGGCACAGCAGATATTATAATGGTGCAGAATATGATAAAAGAGTCCCCTACATACTCTACATATCAAATTGACGCTGAGAGATTACAGAGCATAAAAAAGTATGTAGGTATACGAGGATGAAATAGTAATAATATTGAATCAGTAGACTCACTAGATCTTGGAAATACTTCCTACGCATGTAATGTACAATTTATGCCATGTAAATACGTACCCTTACAAAGTTAGTCTTTTCATGTCTCTTTCTATTGTGCTATAGTGTTGAACAGCATATTTGCTCACTGTTTATTGTACTGTTCACAAAGGACACCGTCTTCCAATAATATATAATCACCCCTACAAAATCCTACTTCTAGCAATATTATAAAAAGTGCAGGGTTAGCTAAAAAATCTGACCTGCGTCCCAATCTCAATCTCATTCATTTTCATACTGCTAAGGAAATGTCAAAAATGTTATTACAATTCATAGCAGCTACTAAAAATTTTTAAAACTTGGAAAAAAAGAATTTATGTACTTTGAATTGTGTCTTTCTATTTTTTAATTCTCAAATTGAAATCGGAAATTCACTATTAACAAAAGTAATTTAAGCTTCTGGATATCATACTCTACATGGACAGTAAAGTTAAAAAATGGATTTCAAAGGAAGCCAATAAATATTATTATGGACGGGATATTTTGAGGCATATAAATGTATAGGCGGAGATCTTTCTTTAGTTGAGTGTAGCTAATTATGAAAGAGGATTTTTGGGTAGGCATGTTTTAATTGCAGAGTATTGGGGTAATATATTTAATATATTATTTATTAGGGATGGTGAAAGTAAATGTGAGTGATTGATTTAGTAAGCTGTGCTAAGCTGGGAGGTTTTGGAGAATGTTAGGAAGGAGTGTGGATTGGGAAGCGGATATCATTGGGAAATATTATAGGGAAATAGATTGGCAGGAAAGCAATTAGCTGAGAGAGAAGTTGTCAGGCTCTTTGATTTCATACTTGTAGGCATTGAGGCATGATCGCATTTTGAGTCCGCCTTTGACAAAACTAATGAGATTTTCATCCTCGACAAACGTCAAAACAGCTCTGAGAAGAAGACACTCCGCATAGCACAATTCCGCGTGGATCTCCTCTACAACAATCAAAAATCACAATCAAAATTCTTAAAATACACACCATAGAGTGCAGAGCACCACTACTCCTGTTGTGGAGTTGCACTTTTATTTGCAAAGCTGACATCTGAATGCACACAGGAGGCATCTTCTTAATGCTCGAGAGCAATGCTCACTCAGTCAGTCAGCCGACAGTCTTATCGACTGAAGTCGACGGAGATAATTTGATACCCTGAAATAATATAAACTTTGTATTCTATTGCATATAGTCTTCCTATTTGTATTTATTTATTATCTAGTTCTGCTGTGGGACTGGGAAATGTCTTGGTATTTGTATTTCCATTAGCTAGAGTACACTTTCCGACTGTGTTGCATCGCACTATTGCATTGGGGATTGTGGAGATACGTTTCGCTACTTCTTAACTTTAACTTAACTCTTCTCCTCCCAACAGTTCCAACGACTCACTCTCATCCCGGATTTCATTTGCTTTGAAACTCTGTATTCATAGTCAACTTTTTCCTGAAAGGCATAATGCTTATGTCAGGCCAAGGTCTCAAACTTCTATTCTACCCAAAATTTCATTGCATTACCACATAGAAAACATATATGCTTGATATAGATAGATGCAAACGAGGACGCTGGCTGGATACACAACGTCATACACACTGCATGCAACTACATACCTACTATCTTGAGCAATTTACTGATAACTCGGCAAAAACTTCCTTTAGTCTTATGCTTAAAATGCGGAGTAGAACACGCAAAGATTTAATAACAGCACAGAGTAATCATACGAATACGAATCAATATAAATATACCAGCACTACTAAAATACAATCGTTATTAGTATTAGCCACTTCCTCTTCTGCAAAATTTAACTGCTTCCAATCACATTTTTAGCGCATCTTTGAAATTGTGAACTTTCCATTATGTTCACTCAAAAGATTACAATATACATACCATTCTCCATCTCACCAAGTATGAATGTAAATTAAACACTGCACTTCTCTAGGTACATACACAAAATGCTTTGCATATATGGAATGACATTAGAAACCTTTTTAGCAACTGGTGATACCCATTGTCATACATTTATTTTCTGCCGTGTGACTTAGTATTTAGTTAACTCATGAAAGCCAAAGTCTATGTCTGCTTAATGCATTGCATTAGTGTAATTTCTATTTTATGACATGATGTTGATGACTAATATTTAGGGAGTCACATTTCTTGAATTTACAAACTCCCCAAGAGTAGGGACCCCGGAAATAAGCTATTTTCAATATTTTTAATACACTTAATATTTTATACTAAGAATATGCATATTAAAATAAAACATACACGTAGTGCAGTGTGTATGACCATACTATAGTATATCATATTAGAATAAAAAAATGAGATGGAATCAGAATTAATTGATCTGGAGATTATATCTTCATGGTAAAATTTAATTGTATATTTGTTATACAATTTTTATTCTATTTATCTTTGTTTATAAAAAACAAAAGTAAAATGGGATGTGAAATGGAATGCACTGAAATGAAAGGTGGACGAGAGGCCGTTAGAAATTGATATAATTGATGGTCATTTGGATCATGTAAATGCATAACTTCTAAAAAATACAGTCAGGTGGCTTTGGACACCGGATCTTGCTCTTTTTTAAGTCATTTGAGGCTAAAGGCATATGTCTCTGTCTGAAAGTATGGTGGGGAAAAATATATTGGTCATCTGGAAATCTAGACCCCTGGAAATTTTTTGGGTACCTATCTGAAAATTGCTGGTGGGCAGAGTTACGTCTGGGAATTTGAAAAGGGGCTTGTCGCTTTGGAAATTGAAAAATTCCAGATAGATCCATCAACTGGTTTGAGTTTGAATAAGGGAAATTCAATCCAGAAAATCTCTAGCTCATTGCTCATTCGACATCATCATTCGACAGGCTGCAGCCAAAAATCCAGGAAAAACAATAGGTACTTTGACCATCATCTTTATTTTGTCTTATTTTTGCAGAAGTTGCTAATTTGTGACGTAGTTTGGACATAAATATTTTCCCGAGTGCGGTCTAAGTTGATATGTCTTTGTTATGGCTTGGTTTGACCAGTGGAGCTTTCATTGCACAGATAGACAGAAAAGGTGAAAATAAGCCAAAAAGACAGAAATACCGTTTTGTGTACGTACCTTCACGAAGAGCGTCATAGTTTGGTCTCCTAACTATTTTCCCTAGTGACTCGTACATGGAACTCTTCTTCCGAAATCTATGACACACTTCCACCGACTGCTCCAGAGCTTCTCCTGCTGCCTCGATATGTTGCTATCCCAAATTCAAAGAAAACATCTCTTTATTAATTCACATTCTTCCCTCATGCATTTTACAACTTAGTCGCCCTCACATGACATTCCACTGTAAATACATTTCTCCAACTATGCACACAGTAATACCTATCTCAATAGAACTCACCTGTTCGAAAGTCATCACTGCTTCTAGGAACTGAAAAACTCCATGACCCAGTGCGTGGTACGTACTTTCCCTAGCCCTGTGAACAAACACCAAATTAACTTTCAATTTACTACGTCGACTGTCTTTAAATTCCTGTATAGTTCAGGACAGGATTTATATTTCTGTGGACAGTTGTTCGTGCACCGACCATGGGTTTCGGGTTCAGATTCAGATGATATAGCATGTCAGATTCAACAAGGCTCAAAAATCAGCACAGCACCGTGGCTGTTGCTTGCCCGCGCCAATAAGTATATACACACTGAGTTATTTTTCTTGCTTGCAGTAAGGAGTAAGGACGATCATAATTATCATGTAAAATTGTTCTGTTTTTCAAATATATTATACTCACACAGTGTTATCATACTAGAAAATATATTTTCCAGATGAATGTTGGAATTTACAAATATTTCCTTATAAGAAAAGTCCAGAGTCCAGAATAAATCACAAAATTTTTTGAAAAATCTTACTATATTAATTCTGTATTTCTTTGCTATTCAAATTATTCTATCTCTCAATTCGAGTAGATACTTTATTTTCTAATTGCCAATTGCTGACAAATTAGTTTAATTAATGACCTGACATAAAGTACTAAAGACGATATTCTAAGTATATACCCATTACCCACGCAATAATATGTAGGTACAACCGTTACAAAATAAAATTCGCTTTTCAATGCACAAATAATTAATTGAAGCTTTATAGCGCAATTCAGTATTGTATTCTAGTAAATTGAACCATGAACTAAATACATGTATCCATTTATTGGATTTCAAAATTGATAATAGTTTGAGAAATTTGGAAAGTACTGAACAATATTTCAAAACATTAAAACAAATTATGAATACTGAAACAGTTTAAGGATTAATATGAGCATCTAAAGACATTCATTTTTGGTCAAAAATCAAATTTCCAAAATCTGCATTCATCAAAAGTTGAAGTAATTCATCAGATTATAAAAATTTACACTTACCATGGTCTCATCAAAGCTCTCGCTTCTTCGAAATGATTGTTCATAAATAAACTCATGCCAAGTTTTGCTTCATCTACGCTAGTAGCCAAATCCATCTGGTCCGGCCTAAGTAATCCACACAAATATTTAAAACAAAAATTCAGTTAATTTACTATGCAGTGACGTTTAGTAACGTCTCGACGTCACGAGTCGAGTAGAATAAATATTTTAGACGTACTAACTAAAAATGGATTGTGGAAAGGCGTACACTGCAATTGGGTTTCAATTTATTGTGCCCTGAGATGGGGATAATAAAGTTATATTGGATCGATGCTTAAAATGTGAGGCACTTGTATTTCATCTGTTTTAGTTCCACAATAGGGTATCAAAATTAAGTATTTAATTCTTACCTAGGAAGTTCTTCCATGGCATCTTGAAAACACTGAAAA
>JABASH010005339.1:0-12282 GCA_019776445.1 Tomocerus maximus | reverse complement strand
AGGTACATATGCAAAGAAGAATGGCACAATAGAATAACTGAATGGGGGATACACAGTCTAAGTACATAAGTCCTGGAGAGAAAAGAATATAAATTGTGAGAATAATTGCAGTGTGTAGTTTTTGAATAAAGGTAGGATGCTGGTTGGTATTGCAATAATGTAGAATGCACTAACAAATGATAACATGGAGGAAGAATAGTAACATGTAACCATAAAATGTATTGAATGGTTTTTACAGATATATAAATGAAGTAGTGAAATATTGAGAGAGCATGAGGATCGTGTGTAGTATCAGAACGAATGTATGTCGGGAATCGTGATGGTGAATAGAAAGGAGGAACTTGAAATTTATCTGTCGGATGATCAGAGTGGAAGATAGTGTTTCCAATTGTGAGTTTTGTTAGCTCCTCCAGAGATATTCTTATCATCCTCCAAATGTGTTGTGTGAGGATCAGATCAGGGGCTTTGACACCATCAGCCATCAACCAACTCACATCACATTCAATATCCAAATGTTGTTCTGCAATGTCCTGGCCTTCGCATGTACCGACAACCGACTCTTTTAGCTTCCTCTCGACTCAATTCAATTCAAAGTGTATACAGTTTGTCAGGACGCACTCTTCTTCGTCTCTTTTCAGTTTTTGATTGTCTCTGCTCAAAAGCTGCTACAGCTCGGCTACACTTTAGTTTGATTTACTCTTTGCCCCGTTTTACCCGCCTGTCCTATTGTGCCTAGTATTACAGTCCAGTCTGAACGAGTCCAGGCTTGGCATGGGCCATTCCTTTCCTATTCAATCCAAGGAAATCAGTGAAACCCATCAGAAGAAGATACGCATCTTCTCTAGTCCACTCTTCTATTCCCACTCCTATCTGTTTTCCATCTTGCCCCGGCGTCACCACAAAAAATCTCACATTGCTGTCCTGGCCATAGCTCTTCTGTCCTGACTTGATTTTCCTTTGCTTGTGATTTCATTCTTTTCCCGTCTATATACTACGTGTAACTATATATTTATGAAAATGCAATCTATTTGGCTACAGCTAAACGAATAACTTGCCCATACCAATAATGTATACAAAAGTGTATGCATTTATTTATGTAAGTGCAACATTAGTTTACTATAGTTGTATTATGGTAAAATAAATCAGTATAACTATAACCATAGGTGCATTAGCTATAATATTATTTAATAAAAGTATTTAGGTCTAGTAAACGCGTGCCTTTCTCTCATCTCTAATCGCACTCCTAATCTTTCTGCACATAGTGTAATAATATACAATACATGACAATACAATAAAAATGTTAGGGCTTTATTCAGTGTGGATAATACCAGGATTGACTACACTTCACTTGTACATTGTAACGTAAACGACATAATATACAAATATGTAACATGTCCATACCAGTTCATGTAACACTGCAGAAAAAAACATTCTGCATTGTCAGCTGCTCTTGTTCGACTAAATTTACAGCGGCTATATAATAAAGGTCAATATAGATATCCTTAAAACCTAACGATACATTTAGCCAAGTTTACTTCGAATTTGTTCCGAGATATGGAAAAGGAAAGGTGCAATGAAAGTGTTGATGAGTCCCAATATTTCCAGAGTGAATGCAGCAAAGTATCAGTGAGATGTGCCAGAGATAATAGAGAATAATGGACTGTAGTTGTCCTGTCCTCTCATATTCTATAGACTTTTCGTGGTTAGTTACAGACACTACATAAGTGCAAGAGGCGAGAATGAAACCTAATGAAACCACAACAAAACAGGCTCCAAAGCAAGAAAGGCAAACCAATTTATTCCACTTTTAAAGCCTTATGTGGTCTGCATGGTGTAAATCTTAGTGCACTTTGCTTTTTCTTCGTCCTATACTCACTCAATATACTAGTACAAAATGGCTTAGCATCAATTGCCTACTATTCCAGGTATCTGCTCCATACTACAATAAAACTAAGCAAACTAAGATGGAAAAATAGATAAATTATAATCCCCAGTGGGAAATGGAGCTAAGGCTCGTAGCTCTGTTTATTCATGAAAACGAAAAGGCAGCCAGAACATCTATTTTAGAAAAATTAATTTTATTCCCAGCTAAATTAGAAACATTATTTGGCCCCAAGGACCTGGAAATTGGAACTGGACAAGGTATTTTTGATTCATAATTTAGCTATTTAGCTTCATATGGCGAAATACAAAGATTGACTATTATGTAAGGTTTACTAAATCAAATCTTGGAAAAATGTATTCCGAGCATTGAAATACATTCCCTCATTTTAATATAGCCATTTTGTAGGTAATTATAGATTGTCTAAGCTTTGTTTGTAGTGTACCTATTTAATTATTACATAGGAAAGAGTATTTCCTGTTTACAAATGTGCATATGTACTTTTAAAAGTAAATAAATGGTGTAACGAGGCATTTAACATGTTTTTGAATGGGTACAGTGGTTATTACTGCACTTTCTAAAGTAAAAGCATAGCCCATCACATGACAATTATTTCATAAAGAGCTTATCTGGAGGAAAGATCATTTTCACACTGAAAATTCACTCCGAAGTGGTAGTTGAGTTGGTAGGTAATTTGTTTCTCACAGAAAAATATGATGCATAATAACTTTTGGTATATGTAACATCAGGACTGGACTTTTATATATCGTGTCCTATTCGCACTCTAATAATAGTTTTGTGAAAAGTGAAGTAAAGCCAAAGCTTTTGTGTATAGTAAAGGTTTGTGGAGACGAAAAGAGACGAAGGCAATGCAACTGCTATCTCCAATCTGGAGATGGTATCCATTCATCTAAGAGACTATCTCTAGTCCCATCCGAATTCAATTTTGAGCTAACACCACAGCGAGCCAAACCACAAGGATCTGCTTCTCGTAACTAACTCACACTATTGGTGAAACCACAATTGTAGCAAAAGAGTACGCACCTAATACACAAACAGCCGTGTAATTATAAGTTGGTATATCTTGAATGAATAGTGTCTGGATAGTATTTCTTTTGGTTGTGCGTTATTATTATGGACTTGTCATGTCAGTCAATCTCCCACTGAATCAAATTTTAACCAGTAGATCAAAATCACTCTTTCGTGTGCTATAAATAAATTAAAATGTAATGTAGTTAGCATTTCGTGTGTAACTCGATATAGACAGAAAGCGTCAAACAGTCTGATTCAATTTTGTGGTTTCTTTTACCTTTTCCTATACACTTATAATTATACTGACAGTTATATTTGAAAGATGGTATTACACAGCAAAGAAATCTCCCAAAGACAACAAATCCTCTGATGGGATGTGATGTGTAATTATTCAGTATGGAAATAATTCTTTCATAGTTTTTTCACTCTTTATCACTCTACAGAGTAATTACAGGTGAGCAAATGAATTAAAAGGTGAGAATAAAAAATCCTTCTTCACGGGAAGCTATTAATGATGTAATGAATAAAAGTATTATTGTTTGTATATATTTTCTCATACATTTAAGACTTAAAGTGTACATAAAGGTTCATCATGAAATATCCGGATCTTTCAAAAGTGCAAAAAATGGATAAAAGTCCTAGTGAATCCCATTTGGGAGAGGAGAAAAAGGGAATGTAGCGTGAGAAGTGAATTAGAAGGGAAACAAATGTAAAATCGTGATTGAACAGAAGTGGTAACGAAAGCCAAACTGCTGAGATAATATGCTGTAGTAGCAAGCAATAAAGTAGAAAAGTGGCAAGGAGGCAAGAAGTGAAACAGCATGTTTATGTTCAACTAGTTTTCGTTTTAATGGTGAATGTCAACTGACAAGAGAAGTTGGTTTTGTGGCTTTGTGATAGCATTATTAGTTAATTAATTGCCTTTTTGATAGGATGATAGTGATAAGACAACAGAAGGGAAGCACAGAGACAGACTGGCATCAACCAACTGAGCAAAACATTATTTCACACATTAACATACATTTCAAAGCTCCAATTTACGAATAATAGCTCTTATCCTTCCATTATGGCTCCTTATTCAATCCCTAAATAATTACAATACCTTACTATCTCCCGCACCTACAAATGTCAAACTCAATCAAACAGGACCACTAACCACTTATATAACTCGCTAATAAAATTCCTGTCTTTCAATTCACAACTTCTGATTCACTCTCTTCGCTTTATTCCAACTTTTCCATGCTCTTGTGTTTCTCTCTGCTATTAGTCACACAATCCTATTAGTCACTCTTAATGTCATTTTTAATTATTTGCCACTATTACACGATTACATACAAATCTACTTAATTTGCAAAACCAGGTTAATTTTTTGCTTCTACTATATAAAGAATATTTATACAAAGATAGCACAAATAAAATAAAGATTTTGTTACAATATCATCTAATTACATTGCAATGGCAGGATAATTAATTCTTACTCAAGGATTAAATGTGCAAAGAGGTTGCATAATATAGTATTATAGCATTCGAAACACCCGTTTGTAACTGCGATCTAATTTTATTGCAGTAACAGGATAATTCTTACTCAAGAAGTAAATGGCAATCGACGTATTTTTGTGTATTAATTTCGGATAATGGCCTGTGATCCTTTATTTGTCCAATTTCATCAAACTTCGCATAAATTCTATCGATTTCCAGGAAGAATAGAACTCCCGTCATTCGAATGTGGGTCTTCCGCATGAGAGTATCGACATAGTGTCTTTAATTCACATGTTTTACTATTCTTATGCGTTCTCTCTCATTAAAAATTCACTTGGATCGATAATGTGCTGTTTTATCAGCGTTGATTGCTATTGTTAAATATTAGATTGTTGTTTTCAAATGGTGAATATTATTGCAAGCATGTTTGTTGTTGTCCGTATTAACAAACAGTTTCTGCAGATATAAACAGTATCAAGATAAAAATGTGTATTGGCATAAGTAAATGTTTCCTGTGTTTATTCCTTGAGTTTTATATGTAGCTGTGCGTATTAATCAAAACAAAAATGCACAGGGGAACTTTGCAGCAACGAGAAACTCAAGTTTTCCAGATTTGAAGATATCTTTTACTGGGCTTAGACTGAGAGAATTCCCAACCAACCTAACAACAAACATATGTAACAACTAATCTCAAAGATAGCATAATCTTTCCATAAAAATGTGCACGAACTCTTCCCTACCAATACACAGTATACCTACGTGAGTCTTTAGCCAATCCTTATCAATAGGGAATCCTGGAATGGAATCTTTCCTAGTGACACAATGAATGGGAAAACAGTTTTTCTTATTAGCACACACATTAAGTTTATACAAAATATACAAACAGATATTTAATGCATACTTATCCTGACATATTTATGAATCATAACATTTGTCTCACAAGACTAATCCCCCAGAGGTAAAATACAACATCTATATGGTTTTTACGCATATTTATCTCGTTTTTATGGAAAAATATTTTCTAGGTACTGTGGACTTTATACTTACAATACAAATCTAAAGGAAGACAAATGCACGACTATAGAATATAGAATACTGTGGCACACTGCAACATAAATGTTACTACAACAAAACATCATAATGTCAGAACCAGTGCTATGAGAAGTGGCAATATTTTGATGGCCAATTTTTCTAGGATTATTACTTACAATTAAGTACAATAAACATAATTTTACTATACGAATGTATTAAGATTAATAAGTGCACATTTTTCTATTGGGTCAAATTTTTGACCAAATTTTATTTTGCCAACTTTTTAAAGGTGACAATTAATCGACGGTGTATTTTTGGATGAGAAAGCCTGCTAATGATAACACAAACCACAGAAATAATATTAAAATTTATTTAGATACAAGTAGATAATTATGAACCAACAGTAATAGCTGAACCAACTAAGTTAAAATTTTAACTAAAAAAAGTATAGTACCTACACTGATGTGTTTCCCTGTACCATATTACGCCGTACCCTGTCATACTCTATTAAAGTTTGTAAATGTTCAGTTAGTATATCGCCAAACTTGCTATGGGAATTCCTCATTTGAAATCCTGAATATAAATGATTATATATGATGTGTAAGTATGGTTTGAAGAATAACTGTATTATTATGTATGTGCTATTAAAATGGTATAGGTATAGTGTAGAGTGGAGAGAATAGCGATGGTGGAGTGTGATAAAAAGACATAAAGCAGAGAAGATGATGATTAAGATGGGAGATTGTAGAGGTTGATGGTGTATGAAGAAATGACGGTTGGGTTGAGTTGTCTGCGACTTTCTTGTTGAACTGAAACTGAAGGACATGGGACACCACAGGGGGGAAAACTGACCTGATGCCAAGACTGCAGACTCGTGTCCTTTTGCTTCATATTTCTACTCGTACCATCTCCTCTTTACAATTAACAACCCTTTTAGCCAGGAAAACAAAAATGTTTACATATTCTTACTTTTCAACATTGTTACTTTTTCTATTCATTATCCTGCAGATGCATACATGTGTATAATAAACTTAAGCATTCCTTAGTAAGGAATCCTTACAACTACCAATGTCATCTCATGTCACATTATGTCATCTCTATTCTTCAACTGTGTTTATGAAACTACTCGGAGAAATGAAATTGTATTACACAGTCTTTATAAAAGCACAATTTTTTTCTTATCTGTATAATGACGAATTCCATTTTAATCACTTCTAAACGTAGCTAATCATAATCTACGCGGTAATTGATAGAACTTATAAATTGATTTGTAATTTACATCGAGTGTCAAGAAAAATTTACATCTTGAAAAATGTGCCAGGACAAGTCTAAACCACAGGCTCATTAACTTTTGACGTTTTTGGTGTATTTACCAGGCTTATCTCGTGGTTGTAAAAGACAAAAGAGGAAAAAACGGTAGGACACCGTGGTTTGTACGGAGTAGAAATGAAATTAAGTCAAGAGCAGAAATCTCGTGCAGAACTCATGAGTAAAAAGGAGTTGTGCAATGCTATAGTATTGAATAGAGGTTCTTATTATTAGGTCCACGAGTTTGTAGATTTGTATTATAGTGGTATGCATATTGGAGGACAGAGTAAGCTTTTGTATGCTCAGCACGGCACATTTTGTGTACTTTACTTTGTGATGATGAGATGGAGAGATTTGATAGGATTCCGTGAATACAAGAACAGAAGCCTGAACTCAACTAGTCTATTCAGTGGATTCATCAGATCTTTCTATCTGAACAGTATTCATCTATGTCTGTGGAGTTTACTGTTTCTCTAATGCAGTGGCTTATAACTTATCTAAAGTAAATTGGAAGCTAGAAGCTCCTCTGGCTTGTGTGGAATTATCTGCGATCTAATTCTTGGTTAAAAAGCTTAGTGCTGATATGAATTCGACGAGTGAAGTCTGGTACTCATCTTCACTTATTTAAGTTCCTGGTGGTCTCCATGGCCAGGCCACACTCATCCAGTTCTACCTTTTAAAAAGGGCTATCGCCAATAAACGAAGCAGAGCAAGGAAATAGAAAAACGTAAATATATCGCATTACAATCCTATTCTTACCTACATTAGTCCACTAATTGTGCACGTACACGGAAAACCCATATTTCAAAAACATTCAAGTGCTCACATTTAATAATAAGTAAGTAGGTACTTATTAGATGTAGGCATTAGAGAAACTGCGGACATAAAACTCTGCTATTATGTATGTATATGGAGAGATAGAGATAATAATATTCTCTCAACTTGAGACTTACTTGGGTTACTTAGTAGAAGCGCTTGTTAATTGGCAAAGAGAGGAAATGAGTAGAAGTATATTATACTCTCATGCCAGGCGGATCTACAATAATATCTACAGCTACATCCATTCCAGCTCTTTTTTCTACATTCTTTCTCATTATTCTGTTATGTTCTGTAGACTTGATGTTCTGTGGTGATTTAAACTCGACTTTTAACAATACTTAAGCCTTCCACTTCCATGGATCCCTATCTTTACTCATTTAATTAGTCTCTTCCCCTATCTTGCCACTCAGCTCAAGCTTCACTTGCAATACTCAACTTTACTACTTCTTTTACCTTTGCAATCCTCTAGTTATACTTATTAGTGCACTATTAACTTTAATAATCCAGTCTCTCTTTTGTTGTTATTATTATCCAATATTTCCATTCTGACATACCTAGACACACGCGTATAATACGTCATACTATAAGCATTGATTAAATTGCGAACGGAAACACAAAAACAATTATTTTATTAGACAGTTGTTGGAAAGAACTTGATGTAAGTACTTTTCTGTTCTCTACCATTCTGATTAGTTTATTAAAGAACAGAGTGAAGAGCGGCATGAAAAATTTCTTTTGTCAGCACAGCCATGCCAGTTAAAAAAGATGTCAATGCTTTTAGGGGCACTTTAGCAAATAGAGTGACAATAAAAACCTGGCATGACAAAGTGACAATGACGACACGCAACCAAACCATTCTTAGACGAGTTACGTGCTAAGCTAGTACAAATTAATCTGCCTTTCTGCAAAAGTAAACCACAATTCATTTCCTACATCCCTCTCGCCTGGAATAGAAAAGTGACACAGTAATGTGGCATCTTTTATTGTCCAACCTTCTTATAGCAGTATTAATACCTAATAAATGAGGCACAGGTGTGTAAATTGAAGACGGAGATGCCAAACGAAACTAGTCAAGTCTCCTGGTATTTTTTGCTCGATTCCATTAGCATGACGCGTATTATTATTGTTAATGTATCTCAATAACTTTTTTGACACTTGGCTTACCCTCGCTTTAGCTTCGGCGAGAATCTTTTCTTCCTTTTAGTACTCTACTTCACTTTGACGGGACATCCCTCACAAACTTATCAAATCTTCAATACCTGCCCGTAGGTACATAATATAGGCATCTATATGTAACATATACATCTGTCTGTTCAAGTTTAAGCTGTGGAGTGATGCATGTAATGTGTAAGCAATGAGCATTGACATTAAATCTTGTCAGTTGGTTTGAGTGAAGGAAAAAGTGTTAAGTCTTAAATTCTAATGCAACTACATAGCTTTAATGTGTCTTGTCTTTGTCCTGTGTCTTCCTTCGCTAATGGCAAATGTCAATTTACTATTTTCTTCATATTCCCTCTTTTACCTTAGTGCTTCCCTATGTAACAATTCTGAATTTATAACGAATCATTTAGCAGCTATGAGAATTATATTGAATGTACATAACTCCAGGTACCCATTTACCTTCAATAGTACTAGAAGCTAGATTATCTATATAAAATTCCATAGAGTACTATTAATAACATTGTAAAACTGTAGGACATTGTGCATGGGAAAGTGATTTTATTGTGTGAGTATATGTAATTGTGCTTAGTGTAGGAGCTAGTTAGTGTAATAAGTATGTAATAAAGGTGAAATTCTTCATTGTTGTATTATTTAGTAAGTACCTAAGTAATACACACAGTAATAAGCACAAGGCACTTCAATAGCCTTACTAAGTACAAGCACTACAAATATAAATAGGGTACTTGAAGAAAATAGACAGACGGGGACTGCGTTGATGTTGATGGAGGTATTAATGCTAGAGGATATGCTACATCTGACTTTGACAGTACTTGACAGGTACTTTACACGGGGCGTGCACTTCGTTCTTCACCGACTGGACTCACCCACAACAAGACAACACGACAGCATTAATCTATCTAAAATAAATGACTTAATGCACTTCATGTCTTTTATTTTAACAACTATTCACAGTCTGATAAATATTTTCAGTAACACTACTCTCTAGTGTCCCATTATATTATCCACTGATATTTCTCAGTAATTTGCATAATTTAATTATAACACAAATAATGTAGATCACTTTAAAACATCAAAACACTCTGTAACGTGAAAAATAAAATTTACTCAAGTACTCAGGTAAAAAGTTGGCTGCGAACAATAAAAACCGTTATTGNATTGATGTTAGTTGTTAGATCTTGAAGAATTAAACCGGATGTTGATTTCGTGTACATTGACAGAATAGAAAAGCAGATTATATGTAAAATAGGAATTACTGCAGCGTAAAAGTGTTTAAAAGTTGTAGAAGACATTATGATGAGTGTAGTTAGTAGAATAAATAAGAGGAATGACAAAGTACTTTGGCACATAAAAGAATACTAATGCGAAATTGATGGTATCTGTAGAATGAGGTTGACAACTTCTGTAGCATGATTAAAATAGGGAGGAAAAACAGAAATTGTTGAGTATGGAAAGGAAGTAAAATGTAATCCAAAAGACAAGCAGAGGATATACTTTGTATAACAGTTTGTATCTTTAAATTGACTAAGATGGTGACATCCTCTTGTACAGTATAAAAAGATTTACGTTGGTTATTGCGACATGACAGATGATTATTCTGGAGTTTTGTAATTGAGTGGACTAGCTGGACAGTGACCTGGAAGGGCAATGACAATTCAAATGGTGACGAGGAGATAATAGGAAGATTTCTAGATCATGTAGTTCTTGTAAATAACAAAATAGAGATGAGCTCCTCTGAATCTGATGGAAAGATTCAGAGAAAATGCTTACGCACCGAAATTATAAAGATTTTTGTAGTATAAAGGTATAGAGGAGTAAAGCACTAAAAGCCAAGGTAGTTGATGGTGAGAGATGTCAAAACAAAAATTGTCGTAATGGATTTGGTTACTGAAGTGTATAAACGTGATACATAGGTACTCATGCCCAAAAAGATCTTGTATTTATCTTTTCTTTGAAATCCGTTTTATTTCTGGCCGATTGAGTTCACAAGAGTAGAAAATTGGAGTCTCCAGTTAAGGGAAGAGCACCCAACAAAGTTTGCTTTACTTTCCAGCTTAAGTCTCTCTAAAATTTTGAATTTCTCCCATAACAAGAGTTTTCCTTATCTGTGACTATCAGTGAACTTGTTTCTACAATTCATTTATTTATGTGTGAGTCGCTGTCTTGTCTTTGTCATGTCTTAGATGGGTTTACCAAAGAGTATAACTAAGTAATATCCATGAACATCTAAGTGTGTAATAGTAGACAAGACAAGACACATGAATGTATTCATGAGACAAGATGACGATGAGACACGAGGACAAACCACACAGCCTAACAATAGTCTAACTATTTGGATGATATTCTCAATACCAGTTTCTATTTCTATATCCAGAAAATATTCTCCTACTCTGAAAATCGAATGTGTCCTAATAAATAAATAAAGGAAGACAAGCCAAGGCAAAGTACCACAGTCGACGAGTCTTCTTGGGCCAAGCCAAAACAAGGGCGACACTTTTGACAGCTACATGGCGCCTGCAGTTTACCTTTTCCAACTGCCTTTTTCCCGTTCCTCGACTTATTATTCCATATCCGTTCCCCTACTATCTCTTCTTTTATATCCAGTAATAATAACAAGATGAACTAGTATTCTAATTTACACGTAATACCGATCTCAAGCCTAGTCTACTGAAAATTCAAAGAAAAATTTGTGTAATAGACCTCAATACGTCAATCAGGGCCTTACCATTTTAATTCGAATAATGGCGTTTTTCAGAGCGCTTCTTTATAAATTTTTCAAATATCAGCAGTTACTCCTACACGGAATAATCACATGGACAAAAAACCTTTTTGCACAGAATTCATTAGTCAATTGCACCGAATTGTCAACTTTATCAATAAAAGATGCACCTTTCTGGAGCCTCACTTCCTATCCGTATGCCAGTATGAACCTTGAAATTATTAACTACTTTACATACATAAATATGTAGATTTTTCCCTGAGTACGAAAATGCCTATTACTGATTCAGAATTTCAGAGTTCAACATCTTGCTATGCATCAGCAATGGCTAACTCAATGTTCAATCTCTAATTTCAGGGAGTGCAAGTATAATTAATTCAATACAGTCTCTACTCTTGTCTCTTACCTCAATGTCATGATACATATGTATGGCTCACTAAACAAACCGTTTGTTTGTTTTTTAATCCTCCTTTCACATCCAGTGATAACTTGGGAGATCAGACTTTATTCTCTAGAAAAACCAAACACGCTTTTAACATCCTTACAGCTCAAGTATACAGAACCAAGTAGGTAATGATGGTGTGATTACCAATCTTACATACGAAAATCACGTAAGTAATAAGGGCCAGTGATTACCAAGAATAATTATTTTTCCCAAATTACTGCATGATACGCTTTAGTATAGGAATTTTCCGAACCAGATCAGTTACTCCGTCTTTTGTTATTTAGTGATCTACACTGTGTAGGTATAGGTTTGATAAGAAATTGATATTTTTTAGAAGTGGAACAAATGTCTAACAAATGTCTTGAAAACAAGATCCGAAAAATTAAG
>JABASH010005338.1:0-12283 GCA_019776445.1 Tomocerus maximus | reverse complement strand
ATTTTGTCCGGACAAAATTAGTTTTGTCCAGGATGAAATTGATTTTGTCCATGGAAGAAATTAATTTTGTCCGGACAAAATTAGTTTTGTCCAGGATGAAATTGATTTTGTCCATGGAAGAAATTAATTTTGTCCGGACGAAATTAATTTTTGCCAGGAAGAAATTAATTTCTTCCATTTTCATCCACCGCAACCCTGTAGCTAGTGGCAGAGGGATTTATTTTAGTCTAAAAATACACGATATACTATAATCTGATTTTTTCCAAAACGGCATTGTTGAATTTAGTCCAAAAATACTGGATAAAGACATTGGCAATTTATGTAGAAGCAGATAAATAAATTTCAGCGAAAACAAATTAAAATATTTTATTAACTTTATTTTGAAAACAATTTCGCATCAGTTATTGTGCAAATTAATGATAAATAGTGCAATATTTGGAAATTAACTCGTACAGTTATTTGTATAGAAGCATCTTCTTTGAGACGATCCTCTATTTCTATACACCAACCATCTTCTAATACATTAAGAAGAATTAGTAGAATATCATTTGGTAACAAACGTCATTGTATTGGCGAATATTTAATATTTTTCACAATTCGCTGATGTATACTGAGTACATATTTCATCCCTAGTTAATTCGCTATATTGGGCATCAGCTCGAAGCCCTGCTCCGTCAACAAGATTGTGAAGGTTACAATAATTAGTGCCGAAGTCAAGAATGGCGAAAAATATTCTTGATGTCGAGAAACCCTGTTGAAACCATTAAAAAATAAAATATTTAATTCCATGGCCAAAACTACTGAAAAACAGAATTATCTATAAGCTATTCTAATTTTTAGCATTTAGTTATTTTAATGTCTTTAATAACGTTTTCAATATTGAATACTATTTTGAACATTTCAATGTTTTTATCTTAAAAGCTCTCTACTTCAATAAAATCAAAAAACTGTTAATTCAATAAACACTAAAAACAAAAACTATTTCTAAAACTATTTTTTTTGTTATTTTAATGTATAAAATAAGTAATATAATTTGCATGGTAGTAATTAATATTTTAATGCAAGCCTTACCAGAACATTACAGCCGTTTGTAGCTGTGTTAGGAAAAAATGTAAATTCCAGATCGTCAATATAGCCAGCTTTAGGAGTTGTATGAATTCCCTTAATTACATTTCCTTTCACCGTCTCTAACTATAATTAAAATTTCAGGACTTCAACTCGTATAATTACTTATTGCATTCAGTAGACAATTTTGTCTGAAATAACCAACTCACTGTGTACAAACATTTTTGTCCAGTTCCACAAGTTTCATTTGTTTTCCAAATGTCCATCTGCCCTGCGATTTTATTAGCCACTGAATTGCAATCTTCTTTGAATGTCCTAAACACGGAAATATATAAAAAAAAAATAAATAATTTATTATAATTATATAAATCTTACGATTTTAGTATTCATTAGCCATTAATGTCATGACATCATGTACATGAAAATTTAAATTTATTTTCCTCTGCTTACCACGTAATGTTGCAAGATGCATGAAGAGGATACATGAAGAGAGTTGGATTTCTGAATAAGCAGGCAGCTGCTGTAGAAATCATTAGGACTAGAAATGCAAACGTAAGTGGGCAACATTTCATCTTGGGATTTGTATTGACTTTGATCGGTTTATATAACGGTGATCAATTTGGAGACTCAGCTAGTCGTCTGGTTGTGGAGTAGACAGCTCTTTGAGTAGGCCTGTTTGATAGTCAATACAATTCAAAATGAACTTTTGCATAATTGTTAATGTTTTATAAACGCGGAGGGAGGATGGAAATTTATTAAATAATATTTTAGATCTCTATTCAAAATAGATCTGGGTAATTGTATTGAAATATGAATAAGATATAATTATATGAAATCTCTGACATTATGCTCCTTTATATCAACCATCAATGAATATTCACATAAAGTCAACAAAATGACATGAGAGACTGCTTATCTAGAATTAAATTGTTTACTGTTTGCTATTGCTTATCAACTACCAAATCACAAATGTAGTTTTCAAATAATGTTGGATAACAATGGAATGATGCAGTCTTTGGAAAGAACCGGATGCATTTATAATTGTTTAGTGTACGGGGTATCCGTAATATAAACATGCATTTCAATTTTCAGTGTTACCATAATCTTAATAACCCGAATACTTAGTATAATAAATGTATGCAGTGTATCCGTTGTCAGTTTCAGGGTTTCCTACAACCATTCATATTATATATATTCTACCTCAGATTGCCTATTTTAATGAATTGAGAATATACATAGCTCACTTCTACTGTAATTTTTTTAAGAACTGTATTTACTCGTGCAGGAGGATTAAACTTATTTAGTTAATTTGTCTTTTCACTACTTTTTTTTACCGCAAATGAAACATTTTCATTGTCTCATGAGTTTTAATGTTAGATTTGAAATTGAAATGGACACCGGATGTTATTCTAAAAGGTACGAGCATCCGAAATTCACCTTGTCCATCAAAATTAATTAATTCGCTTGTTTACTATTTACAATAAAATGGTTCTGACTTGGCATTCAAAAGGTTTGCAAAATGTATCGTAATATATTTGTCGAGCTTTTTATAAAGGACCTTTCTGTGGTTTTAAACATTTATTTATTTATTGTACCTACACAATTGCTTTTAATATTTGTGCCTACATATTATTAGTACTAAAACTGAGATTTATATGTAGTTAGCAACCATCCGACATCTCCTTGCAGTTATGTACTTAAATTGACTTAAGTACATTGTTATATGGTCAAGGTAGCATAATAAAAAGGCCTTGTCGAATTTGAATGCTTTTGTCCACAAACACGACAATGTCAGCTTTTCTAAAGTTAACATACAAGCATATACTGTCAACTGTCACTAAGTAATTTTTAACGGGATGTTGATATCATTGGTAAAAGCAGTACTTATGTGATAATTAATTCGGCATAATCTGTAGAAATACTATATGTGAATAGTAAAGTCAGTTAGTATAATAATAAATGTACTGAGTGCTACGAAATCGTAATAGTATAATGACTATGACTTTGGTACGCGTGTATCCAATTATTTTGCAATACACACTATAGTTTAGATTATATAATAGAACCAATTGAATGTACTACCTTCTTATTTACCGATCGTATACTTATTTTTGTAGAAAGATGATGTGGCTTGAGCAATGTAACTGTTTGTTTTAGGAATTGTTACACATTGAAACCCCACTGCACTGACCACACAATATTATTTAAATATTTAGTGGAGTAAAATGAGTAAACAGTACAAGTAATTCCCTTTAAAGCCTTAATTATTTTTTTGCACCAAATCAGAGTGATTGAAGATTCTCTAACAATTTAATTACACTCAATTGTGCTTGCACACTGACAACGCGTTTGTATCATTGTATATATATGAATATACTTACCAATTTCTTGTGTGTCGGAAGTGAATTTTAACTGGCCTATCATTTAGAAGAATAAAAATGGCAAACGGGTCTAAGACCTTCGAGAAGGCTTAGCCTCTGAGGATAAATAAATATTCAGCCAAACTATACACCCATTATTTGAGCAGCACAACAGGCCTGTAGTTAAACGAAAACAAAACTGAATCTCATGTATGTGAATGAGTGTGTAGTTACTTATGAATCTTAGCAATTTCACTTTCTTGAATCTTCTATAGCTAATAACAGTGTGCCTACTATATCATATAGTTACAGTTACGTTTGATAAGATATGATTATTCTTATATGAAGTAATAATTATTCAGTAAGAGTTCAGACAGAGTGAGGTGGACAGACAAGTATACCTTAATTGTATTATTATTATTGTTATGCTATAATATAGCTGTGCGTAGTAGGAGTAAATAGTAGACGAACAAGTAGAACAGGACTGTAATTAATAATATAAATTCAGTGCAGTAGTGTGATAGGCAATTCGACTCTTCTCTGCCACTATCTCTTCTAGACTTTATATAATTTTATACCATCTCATTCAAATACAGTATCTGGGAATATAAATAGTAGACACGTTTTTTCTTGTGCTTTGTAGTGGATGCAAATACAATAGGCTTACCTGTGTTTTATGCACCTTCATATCTTATAACGACAACACAAAGGAAGATTATTTCTATGTCTGCTCATCCACTCTCCAATCACCAAGCAAGATATATTTTGTCCAGCCACAAATATACGTCCAGAAGTATTACGTAAGCTTTGGGTACTAATATGCAAATAATAAAAGGAAGGTGAATTTAGCACGCAATATACGAAACCATTATTACGTATACAACTTGACTTAAGTTTCGTTACTTAAGTTTTTCATTCACATGAATCTCAATTTTGTCGCGCTTCTTCCTTATTAATTTCAAGAAGTGAAACTCGTTTCAATATTTTCCTCATTCGTTAGATGCACACATACACTATGCCAAGACAATATTATTGTTCTTAAATGTGTTTGTTATTTGTCATATTGTGTGGCAAATATTTAGTTGAGAGTTGCGAACACCAAAGACATCAAAGAAAATTCTCATCATAATCATGACTTGGCATTTCCCATTTGTGAAGGTATATCTCGCTCTAGGTGTTATAATCATATATGAGATAGAAATATTTAAATTCTCTATAATTGACCTTCCAATGCTTATCCAAAGCTGTAAATATCTTTTATATTTTTATTTACTGTATTATATCTATTATAGTGTTCACACAATGTTGATTCATCAGAAGGAAGAGTACCTATCTGTATGTAATTAAGTAAGTTAGGTATTTATCCAACTAAATATTTTAAGATCACATAGATCACATCACATAGATTTGAAAATTTGAAATACAAATTGATGATTGAAGATTACACCTCCCAACCTCACAATGCAATTAAAACTATTTATGATACGACTGCATGATGATCATCAGAATGGATGTGTGCGAGTACTAGTTAATATATATTTTGCAGTACTTCTATAACTTATCAGTTTCTTATAACTTATCAGTTTCTTATATTCACATAACCAAGACTATGCTACTCCTTGTCCTTGTACACCAATAAAATCCAAGATTATGAAATCATTGATTTGCAGATTGTTAATCAGAGTATAAAAATATAAATAATAGAGGCCAGGGTCATTGATGGTCAACCAGAACAAAACTAGATCTCTATTCTCTATATAGCAAATGAAAGTGAACGGGGTACTCTGGCGCATTTATTGACATAATTTTGTGGTATGGTATGACTCTGATGCAGAGGCATATAATATATATAGTCCTCTATTTGATAAAAATTAATGATTTTTTTTAAATCTTAGGAGTAATAAATTATGAGAATTAATGATGTTGTTAAAAGCAGATTTTTTAATAAATAGCTTCTACAGATAGAAACAGATGACCATAAACTGCTGTGATTAATCGACCATTAAAATGTGAGCATCCTGTTAGTATAATCAATTATCCTACTTAGATATTGACTATTGACTAACCCTATCCAAACGTCAAAATTGTAAAAATAATTTTTCGTCCAATTTAAGAAACTTTTTTCCACTGAGCTCCATTAAAGGAAGACATTAATATAGTTATAGCTAGAATAGTCTCACCATACGGTCGGTTTGAAACTTTGAACTGGTAAGGACCTAACTGCTACTACAATTAGAGGGAATGGAAGAGAAGAAGCATACATCGAGACATCTTAGATTGTCATCACTGTCGAAACTGTCTAATGCAGGGACCCTCTCTGGTACTGATTCATTCGTTGCTAGCTAATTATTTTCAATTGCAGCACAAAAAGGACATTCGGGCATTGTTTCAGTATCAATTGAACCTGAAGATCACCGATGAAACCGATAAACATGATTGATGAAAGGACTTTTGTAAAGTAATGATTTATAATATTATTATTTATAGTAAATTATTTATATATAAATAGATTAGAAATTATAGACATGGTGTGTCGTGTGTTGGAATCTAGAAAGCGGTATGACCATGCAGTACCTACTGTGTCTACTGATTTCGATCCTTTTTGTATACCCGATTTGTGAATAAAGTAACTTTTATGTTCTACTAAAAATGCACTCTGATTTTCTATATTATGTTTCCTACTTCGATATAGTGCAATGTAGAATTGTCTGCCGTAAATGTCATTTTCACTAAATTAGTCCGGAATCCGAATTCCACAATTACATTTTTCAATCATAGTAGCTTCAAACATTTTTATTTGCAAAGTCAATACCCGCTACAAAAATGAATCAGTAATACTACGTCATTCTGTCACCAGTATATTTTTATTTGAGAAATTCTTTTTAATTACGATTACGATTGCATTATTCCGTTCAGAAATAAATAAATAATAGACATTGACATAAAAAGATCCAACATTTTGAAAAAATCTCATGTTTCCCAACCCCCAATATCTATAGCCAAGAGCAATTTTATTAATGTTAATAAATACTATATTAATCTAAGGTAGATCAGTAGATCATACTTTTTTAACTTCCGATTACTGCGTTATTAAATTACGTATTATTTATCATATTATTCATAAATATTCATAAATATTAAACATCTCTTTGAGAAATTGGTATTATGCATATGGTAGGTATTGATAAAATAATAATATATTGACAAAATATTGATAAAATATTTATACCCACAGTGGTAAATAATTTCAAAAATTCAATTGGAAAACTGATTAAGAATTGGATTTAGAAATGTTGACATTTTAATTTGCGTAAATTGGCTTATTGTAAATTGTAATTCAGTTGTTGGTTGGTAATTTGGTAATATCTTTGTGCATTGTGCATATACAGCGTTTATATACTGCCCACTGTGTGCCCACCATTTAGAACAACCTGTAACACTCGAATTTATTCCAAATTCCAATCCAACATAATTGTTCCGAGTTCAAAGTCGAGTTCAATTTTTTTGCTTAAAAAAATTTAAAAAATTAGCGTCTGAAGAGGTGAAGTGTTCAATATTTTACTTGACAAATTCATATGGGTACTGATGATGTTCGTGAACATTGGCATTTTCGTATCAAAAACGAAGATATTGAGACAACTGAAGAATTCCTGAATGAAACTTTTAGATTTGAACATAATAATGAGTTTACCGAAAAGTTTCGAGATCTTCGGGTCAATTTGTATAGTAAGTAAACAAACTTGGATTGACATTAATATATATTGAAAGAGTAACATTGAATATATATTGTGTATATACATGGTTAAAAATAATGTATTTCTTTTTTGACTTTTAGGATTGCAATTTGGCATTGACGGAAAATTTATTATACCTAAAAATTCCGCAACAGAAATTTTCCCTGGAGAAGTCCGAGTCCAGTTACGTCGTTGGAAGGACATGGGGGATGAGAAGGAAGATTTTCTGGAATCTCTGGAACGTAAATTAATCAGTGATCATTCTACTGATACCCGTTCTGATGGTGAAGGGTAAGGAAAATAAAATATTTTTCTACAAATTCAGTATTTTAAGAGGATTTAAAAAAAAATTTGCCCACTGTACAGGGAACAGTGCATCCTGGGTCTTTCCTCAACTTCTCCGGAGAAAATATCAAAGCCGGACATCAGTCGTCGAGATAAACGACAGAATGGGCGTAGCCGGCAAAAGAAACATTTTAAATGTGATTCATGTGAGAAATGGTTTTTGACAAACGCGGAATTGCAACGACACAATCGGGTTCATACGGGAGAAATGCCTTTTAAGTGTCTAGTGTGCGACAGACCTTTTCGAAACCAATCAAACATGGTAGTGCATCAAAGACTGCATCTTAAGGAAGACGCAGTTAATTGCGAACTCTGCCATAAGGAATTCGCAAGAAGGACTTCACTGCAAAGACACTACCGACGCTTTCATGAGGGCCTCGCCATTGATGAAGTCAACCCCTATGAATGTCCCGAATGTCAAAAAAGATTTCGTGAAAGAAATGAATGCAAAGAACATGTCGACCGAGTCCACAAGAAAATATTCAGATATCAATGTGATGAATGTGGCAGAGGGTTCCGAGATAGATATCAATTAGTATACCACATGCGAATCCACTCAGGAATTAAACCTTTTGACTGTTCGACGTGTTCACGCAAATTTCGAACCAAAGAATTGTTAATGAGTCACCAGAGGACCCATACGCAAGAATATAGATACAGGTGTGGCATATGTGGACAAGGTTGTTTGGGACCTGGCCCACTCTTAGTACATCTGAAGACACACACTGGCGAAAAAAACCTCCAATGTCCAAAGTGCCCGAATAAATACCTGCACAAGTCCCTTTATTATCGTCATCTTAAAACACATTCAGAATAATACTTTAAAAATGGATTTTGCCAAATATATACTAAAAATATGCATTAAAAGTATATTTCAGATCTGAAGCATTTACTCTTTGGTTTGAGTTGTTATTGAATTGAAATTTGAACAATTAAATGGCAGACATCGAGAATTTTCCGATTTTTACAGCTACGTCTATTTTTACAGTATTTAATTAAGTCATAGGTTATTTTATTACCTTTGTTGTTCCATGTACTTCCAGACAAAAAAAGTTCTTAATAATTTTAAAATAACTAACTTATTTTCCAACTTCCAGACCGAACATGGTGGCCATGTTTCGGAAAATTTTCGATACCTGCTAAAATTTACATGGTTTGATTGTAAAAATTAGATAAACTTTTAGGAATTTCAATTGTAAAATTATTTACTAGGTCAGTTGTTACTTAATTGAAGTATGAAAATTAACGGGCATTTAAGATTTAGACTATGAGTACCTTTTTAATAATCAGAGCTAGTTTTAAAAGTAACAAAATCAGTACTGTAAAAGTAAATAAATCAAATTACGTGATAAAAGGGTACATTTCCTTTGCTCTTTTGATTAATTCAATTCGTTGTTTGTATTTCTTCATTTTAAACATCGTGGTTTTCTCACGATCATTCAAATTTAGTTTTCGGATAGCTGAATTTCTGCAGTCAGATAGCTTATCTACCAGAGCATTTTCATCATCAGTTAGTTTGGTGAAAAGTACTGTTTTTGTCTCACTTAGTTTTTCAATAATGGCTATTTCAGAATCGGTTAGGGTGAGATCATGAATCTTTCCAATTTCAGGACGCCCTTTTGGCTTCTTGGGTTTTTCTACACCGTCATCTGCCTTCTTAGTCGCCACTGTCTTCTTTCTAGGAACGAATTCCAGTCGTTTTCTTTTACATCTTCTCATACGATCCATAAAACTTTTCTCTTGATCACTCAGCGTCAATTTCCGCACAGCTGACAATGTACAATCAGATATTTTATCAATCAAGTCCTTCTCTGCATCGCTTAAATTGTGAAAATGTACTGCTTTAAGTTGACTTAGTCTTCCTATAATCTCTCTTTCAATGTCATTCAGAATCAAATCAGAAATTGTGCCAACTGCCGGGCGTCCTCTTGGTTTTGCAGGTTTTATGGATTTACTTTTCGCTATTTCTTGCTTCGAACTACCTGCCGAATTGCTAGCAGTGTCTCCATCCTCTTCCACACCTGACAATATTGTACAATCACTGTCGTCTCCATCCTCTCCGCCACTTTGAGGCTCAGGAAAATAGTTGTCCCCGTCTAAGAAATACGTTTTTACAGCTCCAATATAAAATTATAGCAGGTGTACGTAGTAAGTGGTAAGAGTAACGGTGATTTGCCTTTAATATCACATTGGCACTTTTTCTTTGGTAAAATCCTATCAGCTCCGAGAATACTTGTCATGTTACAAGATTATGGTCTCTAAATTCGTACAAAGTGCTCTTCACTCCTCCACAATGGTTAGCAAGAGCATTGTTCATTTTCGTTTTCTACCTTCAGATATTACAATTTTCTCATTAAAACCTTTATGTCTTGAAGTCAGAGACAAAAACGTGAAATGTTCTTGCTAACTATTGCGGAAGAACATTTTCTGCGAATTTAGAGACCAATCTTGTAATTCTTTGTCCAGTATTCTCGGAGTGGTTAGGATTTTGGCAACCTAAAATTAAGAGCCAATATGATAGTAAAAGCAAGTCACTTACTAATTGATTTTTAAAGTCGTTTTTACTTCTTACCATTTGATTTATGTTCGCTACTTGAGTAGTTTGATTCAGAATCACTTGGGATGATTTCCGGGTTTTTCGTCAAGACTCTCTTGTCACTCTCAATTTCTTTATTTATTGAGGAAAAGTCAGAAATTACTAACTTAAATATTTTTACCGATATTAAACAAATATTGGTCTTTAATATTTCAATAAATAGCTTACCTCGTTTGAATCTTTTCCTTAATTTATGTCCGCCTCCATCAATTTCTTGATTACCGATTTCGTCATTTGAATCAGATAAGTTTTCCCAGCTTAAATTATTTTCACGAAAACCAGAGTTTGATCTCGTAATACATTTTTTGTCTTTTTCCTCTTCCCCTGGTTTAGATTTCGATGTCACTATAAATATAAAAAATCCCGTTAAATAAATTCCTTTAAAATGTGTAAAAACACTACCACAATCATCCACCCTTTGTGATCGGGAAGTCCTGATATCTGGTGTCCCAGAAAGAAGAACAGAGAATCAGAAGTTGCATCAACTTGACAATCTCTGCACCAGAAGACATTAGATATCAGGAATAGCCGACAATGACACTTGAGAAAATAATTACCGGAATAAATCATTTCTATCGTTTCGTTGTAAGAATAATTATTCAGGATGCCACCACTCAGCATCGAAATCCTCTCTTTGACAACTTTGCTGGGGGATTTCTTTTCCAAACTGACATAGTTGTGTTGAATCAGTTGACAAATTTCCGTTGAAAACTTCTTGACTTGCAATTGAAAGGATTTGATCTTTTCTAAATTAAAATGGACATCTCGAATTTTTCGTTGACAGACGGAACAGTACTCCCCGTTTTGGAAATGGGGTAGGAACAACAACTCCGCGTTGAACAAAGTGTCGCAAATGGCTTTGGCACATTCGTTTTTCCAAATTGATAAAGTGTTATCGTTATCATCGTGCTTTCCCCTGCCACCAAAACGGGATCGGATCTCCTTTATCGAGAAATTTGCCCATTTCACCACTGAAGAGCCACATATTGCACATTTGATCTCCTTCCGATTCATCGGTTATTTTACTGGGCAGTACCCGTTAATAATTAATTTACTTTCTAATTCAAATTCAAACAAACGTTTAAACAAAAATTATTTTACATTATTTCTATTTCAATCCGAGATATTTTAAATTATGTAAGACAATTGCCACCATCTGACAACCAAATCCAGGTAAATAAAAGTACCATTGGGGCACTGCGAAATGCCTCTTTTTCCTCATGACCGAACGTGAGTCAAACTTCTGGAAATAATACGAAGCAAAAACAAATGTTTCCAGATGTGCAGTTATATTTTTGCTAGAGAAGCCGATCGGAGTTTAGATTTGCTAATCCAAACTGCATTGTGGGGGCTGAAACTTGAAACTCGACTTTGAAAATTGGAGTTTTATAACCGTTCTCTGAGTTGACCGTCTGTAAGAAACAATTATATGGGGAAAAATGATATTTATTGCACAGGGAGTCCTAATCTTGTAGTCATCCCTGATTCCTAATATGTTTGAATTTTAAATCTCAAATGAAAATCAAAAAGGTCGCAAAGCCGCAAGAATCGCAAAACGTTCCAATTTAATACAAAAATTAAACTTTCGTTGGAGTAAAGAGACTCAATAACTCAATAAAGATGGAACGAAAATTCTGTACAATTTGTGGAGGATATTCTCACAATTCAGAAAAACATGCTTTGTTTACCGAATTATTAGTCGATCAATTGGTTCCTCCAACCCAGCAAAACCTTTTTTGTGGTCAAGAAGTATTTGGGTTCTGTAGCAGTTGTACAGAAATTGTAGAAGAATTACACCAACTGAACGAAAGCCTGAAAGTGATTCAGAAAAATGTCCAGAAGAAAAAGACTGAAATTCAATTGAAGATTTTAAAAAACCAGTACAAATTCAATGATACAACAAAGTCATTTCGAAACATTTCAACTCAAGGTATTTTCTCGTCTTCAGTTAGTGTCAATTAGTTAATTTATACTCTTCAACTTTTTACATATTAATTTAAATAATTCCAGATTTTTACCCTCGAGTGGAAATGAGCAACAATAATGTACGAAGTAATACGTTTTCTATAACAAGTCAGGATCTCAGTAAATTAAATCAACACAAGAGATGCCTGCCATTTTCACCGGAGAAAAATGAGATGGTACTTGAGGCAAAAGAATTGGAATATAATCCTTCGGTTTAT